>JAKXYG010001200.1:442500-536932 GCA_025895645.1 Cardicola forsteri
TATTTTATTATTCACAATATGTATGCACACTTAAATAAAATCTGTACTTTTTTTAATTTTTATACACTTAATTCAACATCTTTAAAATTTTTAGTAATAACATGGTTGCTTTTGTGTTTGCAAATCCAACGTAAAATAACGATATTTTTGTAAAAAAAAATAATAGCTTGTTGGGTAATAATAACAATTATAAAACGTTATTATTATTATTATTATTTAAATGCTTAAAAAATACATTTGTTAACAAATAGAAATTTTAGCAAATCTAAATAAGATCCTTCATTCAATACCGGTAGTGAGATGTAAACCCATACTTACCCACGTTTAAAGACCACCCACAACAAATTAAATTGTGCATTATACATTCTAATTTTTTTGTTATTTAATCTATACTAATAAATATTAAATATTTTAAATAATAAATGTTTTTAATAATATTTTTGTACAAAAAGGGCTTTGTGTTATACTCAATAATTGATTGTTTAAATAATTAAAATTAAATAAAGTATCGGACGCACACATATACATACGTTGTTATCTAGTAAACAATAATTTAGTCCTACTCTCGTCTTTTTGAAATAACCATTTTTTGGTTAAGAAAAACTTTATTGAAACAAATGTTAATTTTGAAAAATGTACGTGTTTTTTTAACAAATTACAATTAATGTATTCATTTTTATTTAATATGTAATTTTTGCAATGATTATCATGTATTTTCTATGAGTCAAATTAGCCAAGGTGACTAAATTAAGTAGATATGTACATATCGTGCAGTTAGAATTGGCTAAATATGTACTTGTTTACAAAACGATTATGCAATAAAATTACAAATAAAAAAATAATTAAGAAATGTTATATTAGTATTGTCAGATTCACTTGTATAATAAATTTACTAGGTTTTCAAATAATCATTGTTAAATATAATCAAACCGTACTATATAGGCTATTGAATCTGGCAGTATGCAAGGACCTATATGGTAAAATCCTAGTGAAAGGATTTTCTCACTTGCTAAACCGGTAGTAACGTAGCAGCATTTAATGGCAATGGGCAATTACAAATAATCAGATTCACCATAAATAATAAATTTACAAGTCAAAGGTCATCCACCCGTAGCTCAGTGGTTTAAGGCACTGGCCTGACACCAGATAGAGTGTCGGTTCAAGTTTATGTTTGTGTAAAACTTGAAAAGTATGCGCTGCTAATGATTCCAAATAAGGATGAAACAGCTGTACAGTGCTCCTGGTTAACTTGAAAACCTAGTAAATTTATTACACAAGTGAATCTGACAATACTAATATAACATTTCTAAAAATAAATAGTCCCCTAAAAACCCATTGTTAAAAAAATAATTGTTAACAAAATCGATGTAATAAGCCGTTAATAATTAAAAATTAACTTTATTTTTAACTTTTATAATGAAAAATAATTACGTTATTGTGTACATTTTAAATGAAATGAATCGAAGATGGTGGTTACATTTAAAACTAGGTAAAAAAATTACGAACCGATAATTTTAAACAAAATATTTATTTTCCCATTTAATTGCAAGTGTTTAGATTGCTCAACACATGTAAAACAAATACATTTAATTTATAATACAATTAATTTGTTTTTAATTAGTTATATATATATATATATATATATATATATATATAATATAACACTGGGTTTTCTTCATAATTTCAAATACAAATATTTGAAGATGTAACATTTGAAATGAATTTATTTTGTTCACTTGTTTCAGTACCAAACATAGAATATTAGTATGTTCATTTAAAAAACAAAGGAAATAAAAATTTTAATTTAATATTTAATACTACACAGAAGCCAAGTAGTTTATTAGTTTATAGGAATTTTCAAATTCAGATTTAACAAGGTTAGGGTTGTTCTTACTGGGTTTGATTTTAGAATTTAATCCAGATGCGTAGGTTTGGTCTTTGTTCAATGTTAGGTCCAATAAATTGGTAATTATATTTTAGGTTAATGCATTAGGTGTAACTTTATTTAACTTAACTTTGACTTAGTTTATGTGTTATGTGTGTGTGTGTGTAATAGCTAATCTTAAGATCAAAGCATTGATTATATTACTTTATATATATATATATATATATATATATATATATATATATATATATATATATATTTTGTATATTAAGATTATATACGAAATGAATCTTTATGACTTAAGATTAGACAAAGTAAAGGGTGAGATGAATTCATTTTGTATATTCTTTCCAGTTACAAACACAAAATTGAGATATTTATGTACAAAAAATAATATAATCGTAACTTTGATGCTTACTTCAATTACTACACACCAACACGCATACACACACAACTCAATCTATGTGATAAAAAATAGTTGAATTTCTGTATATTCACACGTTGAAGCTTAATTTATTTATATTGACCAAAGCAATCTGTAACTTTATTCTACGGCTTGTGTACTGTTTATTTTGTCTTTGAGTAGTAATCAATGTTAACATCAAAGCTTCAATTATATTTTTGTATATATATATATATATATATATATATATATATATATATATTAATATGTAATGTTTGTGAATATAAGAAATTAATTGACTTTACAGTTTACGTCCTCCAGAATTTAAACTAATAACTACTTTTTTAAAAGTTTTTATTCTATTAAATATAAATAAGAATCTTTAAATTATATAAGCATTATGTATATATATATATATATATATATATATATATATATATATATATATATATATATATATATATATATTAAAAAGCATTGCTGATTTTTTGTAAATTTCATTTTTTTATTTATACTAAACTTTCTTAAAATTATAGTTTACAAAGTTTTCAAATTTTTAAATAATACAAAAAACTCATATGATAATTTGAGTTTGAAAACAAATATACCATAAATTAAGGCATAATTATAGGTTTCACAATTTTTTTTATTATTTATAAAATGCACAAATATTCAAAGCATGCATTTATAGTTATTTTAAATAGTTGGTATTTATACACCCATTTGTAAAACAATTCATTTTGTACATGCTTAAATAATTTAATATAAGTTCATTTAAATTTGCTCAAAACAATGTGTGTGAACTTATTTTTCAAACATTTTTAGGCATAAATTAATGTAATCAAAAAATCAATTAAACAAACTGCATTTCCTCTATGTTTTTATAATTTATGACTTTCTAGATGCTTATTAATTTGTCGGTTTTGCTTTTAATCAACAAACAAACAAACAAACAAATTGAATTAACATTTAATTTTACACAATGTTCAAACGTTGGAAAATACGTTTGCTATACAAAGTGTTTTTTATTAGACATTCACGTATGTATGTGTATTTGTTATATAAATAGAAAAATTAACATTTAGATAATTTATTTGACAATGACATATACATTTACCAATAACAACTTAAGTACGTGTAATGTGTTGGTCTAGAAACGCTTTAATCTTCTAAACATAACAATGCGTTTTGTGTTACAAATTAACTGAATAATTATGGCCATGCAGTGTGGTACAGCAAAATGGCAAATTGTTATAAATAAAATGTCTTAAAACATTTTGGTACTGCGATTAGAACAGAATTGTTTCTTTTCAAAAATAACAACAAATAATAAAATCGAGTATTCCATGTTCAATTATTTAGTAGTCGAAAAAAACATAAATTGTTGTATTTTAAAATTAACGCTTTTTATAAATGCAATTATTAAAAAAAAACAATTTATATAATGTTTATAACTATTTTATTTTATTTTATTATTTGATTGTTACTACGCAAATGTTTTACCAGATATAAGAAACAGATAAGGTAGTAAATCTTAAATTCCTGTTATTTAGTATTGAGTCTAACGAACTACCAACATTTCCAAAATTTATAATGATTAATTAGTTACAATATAAACGCTGTAACTACTACTTATAAGTTAATTATTTATAGCGAATAGTGTAAGATACAAAAATATGCATTATCAATTATTTGGTTAGCCCAGAATGAAATATCTTTATTATGTTTTTAATTTAAAGCTTTCAATATTGTTCAAATTATAAAAACCACACTTTAAAAAATTTTTATTATAATTAATTATTTAAAAATATTTTTTCAAAATGTTGGTGTTTATTAGGTTGCATAAATAATAGGCTGTTTAATTACGGTCAACTCCACTGTTGCTACTTCCAAATCGGATTGGGATAAAAGGAAATTTAAGCACAACATTAAAAGCCGGGTTTTTGTAAATAATTGTTGCCAAAATACAACAAAAGGACACACTTTCATCAAACTACAGCATAGAAATAAAAACATAAGTTCGAAAAAAAATTTTCCGACTTTTAAAGCCAAACATGTAACGTTCAATTATGTGGAACAATTTTGTTTTCTCATTGTCATTAGAACGAAGGGAGTTTCGAAATGACGAAACTAAAAATAATATTTATTTATTGATGGGTTTTTGGATTTTTTTTAATAGATTTGTCAGATTCATTTGAATAATAAATCTACTTGGTTTCAGCAGTGAATACATTTATTTAAAAATAATTTTTAATTTTTTTGGTGTTTATGTTGTATGTACACTTACGGTGATCTTTACTAAACTAGTTTTAAATCCTGTTAAAAAAGCAGAAGGATTTGAGTACAAGATTAACAACCTGGCTTCTGTAAGAAAATATAATTTAAAAAACTAAAAAGGATACCATTAAACTAAGGAAAAAAAGTGAATACAGTATGATTTCGATAACATAGTTTAACAAAATCTGAAAATTTATTTATTCATACTTTATGTTTACTACTTTAAATAATTTACGAAAAACGCATCTTTTAGTAGTGGACATTTTAGTAAAGTCGAAAGTGGATCTGCAGTTAGTGCCGGTAGTGGAATTCAAACCCGAGGTTCAAGTCAAGCGCTGTACCGCCAGACCACAATTTTTAAAGTCAAAAATGTTATGTATAAATATATAAAACAGTCTGGTTGTTATATGCTTTTTAAAGCAAAAAGGTTTTTGACATAATAATGAAATAACCATTTTATAATATTTAAATTCATAATGTAAAATGCAATCAAAATTGATTGATTATATTATACCCGTACTTTTTAAAGTAAACAATTTTTAAAACGAGCTTTTAATTACAATAGTACAACTAAAAAAGTTACTAAAAATGACTTTTTTTATTTTAAAGTAAATTAAAAATTGATCGTTTGAAACTTTTCAGAAAAAAACAATTAATAATAAATTGTTAAAACAAATTTACATTTTGGGAAAAAAAAACTAATTAGTAGTAAAACTTTTAGCCCAAACGTTTTTTTTCCCATTTATTAGAAACGTTATTGTACAACTTGAAAATTTTTAAATAAACTAGTTTTTAAAAATGTAAAATATAATTTACATAAATTTAATTATTTGGTAGCAATGACTAGAGTAAGAAAAATATGTTCTATTTTCACAATTACGAAAAATTAAGTTATTTTTTTTACGACAAAAAATAGCATTACAGTAATGTTTTACAAAAATTAAATTTACCTATTGTAAAACTTTTGGCATTTTGTTTTGTAGGAAATAAAACACTGATTAAAAATTTAATATTTTGATACTGTCTGAAACTAGTCAACTTTGGAAAAAAATGTTTTTGAGCGGTGTAGAAAAATACTTAATTTAACAAACAATATTTTAACTTTATACAAAGTATTAAATGTTTATTATTTGGAGAAGTATAATAAATATCTCAAAGAATTGAATTTTTACTTTAATGTATAAAGTGTATGCAAAAGTTACAATTGTTTGTAAATTGTTTAATGTTTTGCGTTAACGTTTTTCAAAACATAATTGTAATTTTACAAAAAATTATTTTATTTACTTAAATATTTTTAATTTAACATAACGTGGACTAAAATATAAATAATTGTTTTTTTGAAGGTTTATACTTAATTGAATTAGTAGCATTAAGGATTATTTTTTATTATAATAAACATAGATAAATTATATATATATATACGTTAATAAATTTATTATTTTATTTTATTTATAATATGGTTTTGTATATTGCATAATGAAACTGGTTTCTAATTTTAAATAAACTATTTATTAAAAAGTCTATGTTTAATAACCACGTTAAATGCACGAATTGCTTTAGGGTTTGTAAAACGAAAAACAAAAATAAAAAATGCAATTTAATAATAATTACATATTACTTGAAAACAGAATACGGTTATGTTTTTATTTGTCAATTTAATTTTTAAATGCATGTTGTAATAATTACACAAATTATGAAAAATGTATTTTATTAAATTGCAGTGTAAAAGTTTATCAAATAAATTATTAATTTATTTTACAACAATTAACTTTTTAAATTAAGTATTCAATAACCAAAACACGTTTCGTTTTAAAAAGGTGTAATTTATTTTATAAATAAACTATAATTTAAATATTTTTAATGTCTATTAACAATTTGTTAACATTAACTAATATCCCTACAAAATGTCCTCTGGTTGTTACTTGTAGTTTTAAACATACAAAAAGTAATATTGCTACAAATAAAATAACAGGTACTTACTCAAATTAATAATTAAAAAATATTTAATTTTTTATAAACTAAAATTAACATGTTTACAATTTTCAATCTGTCAATATTATATTTCGATTAATTAATTATTGTTATTCTAATCCCACCGTAGTTACTTTTTGATTTGATTAACAAAGAAAAAAAATGTAAGTCCAAAATTAACATCTTGACTTGTTAACGTAATTTTGTTAAAAGTAAACGATGAAAGAATGCTATTCTAATAAACGACAGTAAATCATTTTAAAATATAATTTCAATGTCAAGATTTATTAAAAGTCAAGAAAAAACTCTATTTTGTATAGAGTTAATACTAAATATTTAAATCATAATTACGTTAAACAATTTTGTTGCTAATAAAGAATTAGTTTGTATTTCTATGTTCCTATATAAATAAAATTTATAATACAGTATCTTTTTTATTATTGTGTATTTTTATAACAACGTAAAAACATTTTATAAAAAACCATTTATTTTAAAATAAATTAAATAAATGATTATTTTTTATTGCGTAAAATTAGTTTACATAATCGTTTTGGATTGAAATGTTAATATTAAAGACAAAAGTTTGTCTATTGCTAAATAATTAATCAAAACGTATTCAAGAAAGCCGAAATAAAACAATTATTACGTAAATTATAATACCCAATTTGCTAAACAATGCATTTATAAGAAACAGTTTTGCTGCCCTATGTTTTTTTGTTAACAAACGACTATGCAGTTATAACATTAACAGTTTAACGCAAAGTAATATATTAGGATGGCAATGTTATTTATAATTTTAAGTAAAAAATAAACGTTATCAACTAATGGCCTTAGTACTTCATCCTTTTGTTGATTATATATTTACATGATTGCATTTCTGCAACAGCAGTTATTTTATAATATAAAATAATTTTAAAAACGCCTTTGCATAGTTTAAAATAGCATTACTAATAAATATAAGTTTTCATGCAAACAGTAATTGTAGGGTTTAGCTGAAAAACTATACATGATCAATTATTTGGTTAGCCCAGAATGAAATATCTTTATTATATTTTTAATTTAAAGCTTTCAATATTGTTCAAATTGTAAAAACCACATTTTTTTAAAATTTTATTATAATTAATTATTTAGAAATATTTTTTCAAAATTTTGGTGTTTATTAAGTTTAATTACGGTCAACTCCACTGTTGCTACTTTCAAATCGGATTGGGATAAAAGCGGGGCGTTTGTAAATAATTGTTGCCAAAGTACAACAAAACGACACACTTTTATCAAACTACAGCATAGAAATGAAAGCATAAGTTCAAAAAAAAAATTTCCGACTTTTAAAGCCAAACATGTAACGTTCAATTATGTGGAACAATTTTGTTTTCTCCTTGTCATTAGAACGAAGGGAGTTTCAAAATAACAAAACTAAAAATAATATTTATTTATTTATTGATGGGTTTTTGGATTTTTATTAATAGATTTGTCAGATTCATTTGAATAATAATTCTACTTGGTTTAAGTTAAGTGGTAGCGTTATATAGTTGTTTTGATCTTTATTTGGAATTATCGGCAGTGTATAATTAAGTACAGGATTGGTAGATTTGATAAACAAGCATTTGGTCATAAACGTTGACAGAGGCCATTACCTGAAGTTCTTAAATGTTCGTTTGCTAAAATATGTTTCTTGTCAACCAATTTAACACTAAAAGCCAAAAATTATTTATTTAGCATTCTGTTTACAAAATACAATTGTTTTGCAAATTGTTTTGTTTCAATTAAGCATATAGAAACATACATTTATTATTATTTATATTATTTTTGTTATACGTTAGTTTTGTTTAATCATTTTAAATAATTGTTATTATAATAAATACAACTAAAATTAGTAGACACTTTATGTCTCACACACCTGTAGACATAATATAATTTTGATATGCGTAAAGAATAAATAATTTTCATAATACGTTTCAATTTATATTTATAATACGTTATTATGAAATAAATTAGGGACAGGAAACCGTTAATGTAGTAATAAATAAAAAGTTTTTAAAATATTCAATTTGCTATAAAAAGTAAAAATTACACTTAATTGAAATAAAATGTAGTTGATAGAATTTTTTAAAAATTTTAACACCAAAAATAGCTAGAAAACAAGAAAATTAAAAATAAATTTAGAGTTATAATGTAAATGCAAAAACCAATAACATTTTTTTAGTTTTGACATGTTTTATACTACATTACCGGATGTGTATAACATTGGTGTTAAATTTATATGTTCTGAATTTTACATTATTTTTTGATGATTTAAGTAATTCAATTGAATATTGATTTATTATTAAAGAATTTTCCTATTTATACATTTCTAATTGAAATATGTTTAATAAAAAGATATTTTCAAATAAAAGCACAGTTTTCAGTGATAAAATATCCACAAATTATTTTTTATAAAATTGTATTTTGTATCTAAATTGAATTATTTACAATGTAAAATTCGTACATATCATTAACCAAAATGAAAAAATTAATTTTTTAATAATACAATATATTTTTGTAAATAGTAACAAAAATTAAGTTTTAAAAAAATTTTCAACGTTTAAATTAGTTACTTAAAATAACAAGTTTTGGTAAACCCTTTTTTTAAACGTTTAAAAAATATTAAAAATTAACGTTTTGCTTAATTTCATAAAACATTTATTTCAATTAGATCTTCCCGAATAGTCCTTAGCTAAGTTTTTTTAGTGGTCTGCCAACCTTTCTTTTACCATTTACAATTGTCCATTCCAAAACCGTTCTTGCTGGTCTTTCGAATGGTAAACAGAATTTGACTAAGTAATTTTCTTTGTCTAATTAGAATGATGTCATGTAGTGAACGAGAGTTAATTCTATTTATGATCTCATTATTTGAAGTGTGATCGCACCAGGTAATCTTTAAAATACTTCTAAAACAACTGCGATAAAGAGCATCCACCATCTTATCAATTATGTCCGTTCGCTTCCACGTTTTACTCCCATATATTATTGTAGGAATTATTATTAATGCGTACAAACAAAGTTTTGTCTTCAGGCGAATAGAAAAACATGACCAGTTTGATTTGAGTCTATTGAAAACTAACATTGCCTTTCCAAGTCTGGCTTTAAGATTAATTTCGGTTTTTCTGTCTTTACCAATGATACTTTCCAAATATGTAAAGGAATTAACAGTATTAATATTTTAATAGGCAAATTATTGTTTGACTCAGTACACAACACTTTTGTCTTTAAGCAATTAATCCGTAAGCCAATACGAGAACTGATATCACTGAGACGTGTTGTTATATTTTACATCATTTCTGGAGTTTTACTGGGTAGACCAATATCATCTGCAAAATCCAAATCTGTTAATCTACCATGGTTCTATTTGATATTATAAGACACATTATTTATGGATCGAGTCATAATGAAATCAATTACCAGAAGAAACAAAAACGGTGACAAAAGGTATCTTTGACGTACTCTCGTGACAATTTCGAACATAGCAGTATGATCACTTTTTGTTGAAACGCAGCAACTTGAATTTTGGTATAGCAACGCATAATATTAACATATTTCAACGGTATTCCGTAAAACTTAACGATTTTCCACAAAGATTCTTGATAAACACTGTCAAAAGCTTTCATAAAATTAATAAAATTGATTGTAAGTGATTATTGAAATTCTTGACTTTGCTAAATAATGTTACAGAGGGTCAGTATTTGTTCAATACAGCTTTTTCCTTTCCGAAAGCCTGCTTGTTTGTTCTTGAAGGTGTTTATCTACCGCATTATTTAAACGATTTAAAATTACTTTGCAAAACACCTTACCAGGAACAGATAACAAGGTTATTCCGCGCCAATTATTGCAATCGTTCAAACTTCCTTTTTTGGGAAGAATAGCAATTACTACTTGCCGCCGATCATTTGAAACTTGTTCATTAAAACAAGTTAAACACCGGTACAACAATAATAATAACGATAATAATGATACTAGGAATAATACTAAGAATAATAATAACTATTATTATTAACATAATAATAATAATGATAATAATAATAATAATAATAATAATAATAATAATAATAATAATAATAATAATAATAATTTTGTTTGCTATTCAATTATGTATGTGAAATTGTGGCTGTTTTAAAACATGAATAATTATTTAATACCGTGTAGTTAATTAGAATGCTTATGGTTTAGCGATACAGCGCTCAAATTTGAACCTCAATAGGCATAGGTTTGAATCCTACCACCGGCCCACTAAAATGCGAGCCCCCACGTTCGGCTTCGTTAAAATGTCCACTGCTAAAAGATGCGTTTCTTGTACAACATTTAAAGTAATAAACATAAAATTAAATAAATAAATAAATAAAATATACAATTTTTTTAGAATTACTTGGTAACAACATGGCCTTCAATATTGTTTAAAAATTAAACTACTATGATTTTAGACATTCTAATTATTTGACTAGATACAATTTAAAAAATGCGTTTAAATTCAAGTTGTCAAAAATTGCAGTCAACTATTTTAACCAACGTTTGTATTTATAGTATTCAACCATTTTGCTTAGTTTGTTTACATAATCTACCATTCTAATTTGTATAAATTAAAAAAATTGTAAAAAAACATAATAGCTTACTTAAAAGTATATATATATATATGGAATGCATTATTCTATTATGAAATTGATTGTGTGCATTTGTACTTTTGCTAAACCATGTATTGATTAATGTTTGACATATTTGAACTTTAAAAAACACTTTTTTCAATCTCAATATAAATTTCCCAGTAATTGATTTAGCATTTGCACAATGTTTTTTTAAACAAGTACATAATAAAAACTATTGTACCCTTAAAGACCCCATAATAAACAAAATATCTTAATCTAATTTTGTTAATCAATAAATTATACATATTTTGTACAATTCTAATAATTTACTAAATATTATTAGTTTAATTTTTCGCAAATACAGTTCAAACATTGATACTTTTATATTATTATAATTAATTTTTTATTGCAAAAGATATTATATTAATTAAAAATTATTTATACTTATTTCCTATTGTTTATAAGTTAGAAGTATATAATAAATGTGTTTTTATTTAACAAATTCAATTAGGTCTTTATTTATTGTTTATAATAAGACGTTTACTTAAAATACCTAAATACATCGAATACATCGTTAATAACTATATTCTCCATTATTTTAAAGCAATTTTAAAATTTTACTATTGATTATAAGTTTGTATAATTTTTTACTTTATACAATATTATAAATTTGTTTATGTAATACTCACGTTTAATTTTGTTTAATAATGTTTTTAATTAAAATATCCAGTTTGTTTAGAAATGTTTACTAAATGCAAATGTTAATCGTACATTGATCTTTTGTTTAAATATTTTACATAAAACAGAACATTCACTTACCCTTACCCAGTTACCGCCATAACAATTACTGCTATAGTACAATTATTTTTAACCACAATTTAATTTGTGAATTTATTATATACATTTATTTAACAATTATATCAAAATGTTTTAGCATTATATTTTAAAATGTACTATTATTCATATGCTAGGTTTGAGAAAAATGAGGGTTTAATCGCGGGACCTTACCTCTGCAAAACATATTACTAAGGTAGGAACAAAAATACAGCATTTTATTAAACTGCAACAAAGAAGTTAAAGCATAATGACGCCGTTCAGCAAATTTAAAATAAAATTTCTATTTTTATCGTGCACAATTTTTAAACTCGAAAAGTTAATATACAATTATTTGGAACAATGTTGTTGCTTTACACTATGTAGAGAAAATTGGTTTCAAAATAAGAACAACAACAACAATAATAATAGTAATAATAATAATAATAATAATAACAAAGAAAAAAACAGATTCTATTTATAATTTTAACTATGAATTGTAAAAAAATTGTTTATTATTTTATTAATAATAAATGTAAATAAAAAGATTAGTTAGTACATTAATTGATATAAATAATAATTTTCTATTTTATTAAAGCCTACATTATTGCATTTTTACTATACAAAACAAAAAAAATGTTTAATTAAAATCTGTTTTATAATTGTTTTAGTGCAATTGTACGTCTTAATTAGTGTTTGCGCGTTATCCAATTTACATAGATTAAGTTATTTTAATTTTTTTTAAACTATCGAATGATATGTCAAATAAGAAATAATTATTTATATTTCATAATTTTATGTTAAATTTGTATGAAAATGACCCCCTGCCAACTTTCAAAAAGTTGTTAATTGTATATATATATATTAAAATGTCAAGCTTAGAAAAATACATCTTTAAATCTGACAAGCATAATTCAAAAAATCTTACTTAAATGTAAAAATTATGCAACAGATATATTTACGTTTTAAAATAAAACTATATTGAAATATTTTATATAATTTGTCTTATTAAACAGTATTTTTTACAATTTAAAATGCATTATGCAATTAAGTGTATAAGTTTAAATGTAATGCATACAGTTAACAATTATTATGTTAACTGTTTTTAAAAGTTTAATGTAATATAAATTTAAAAATTAGAAAATTATTAAAATACAAATTTTACGTTTAGAAAATATGTTTATATTTTAAAACAAGATTTATAGAATGATTTTAATTTTTATTACATAATTAATGTCAACTGAATTGTAAAAGTAGTAATTAATATTTTATATAATATAAACCAACCTATGCAATTTTATGCTGCATTTATCATTAAAACAATATATTTAAACACACTGTTATTAATGGCTAATAAAAAATAATACAGACAATTTATTTACATTTATTTTAACATATTTAAAAAAAGAATTAAGATAAACAATCCATGTATTTAAATAAATAATTATTTTATAATTGATAAATGTTGTTTAACTTTTAATGTTTATAATATTACGTTTTTTATATTTCTGACATCTATAACAATTTACAGTCCTAATTATTACTAAAAAATATAAACGCATATAATAACTAATTATTACGTCAAACCCTACTGTAAATTAAAATTTCACTTTTGTGTTTCTAAAATATACTTTACAATATTTCGATTATTTATTTTTTAAGTCCTTCCAATCGGAAAACCATAGAGATTAACAAGATTAATCCATACTAAAATTGTGGCTATAAAGATTGTGCATACTAAAGGTTGAACCTTTATTCCAATATGGCCAAAGTCTATTTTCAAAATTATACCTTTATTTATTTGCTGTAGTTTAAAGACATGGTGTCGAATTTTTTACAGGTTGCTCTCAAGCCGTACTCTCAAACCTCCATGCTTTCTCAACTAGACTCTGGATCGGCTATATATATATATATATATATATATATAAGTATATTGATTAAAACGTAAAAATACAAATTTGAAATTCTATTTTGTAAAATATTTTGTTATTGACCTATAATTAAATGAGTCAAATAAAAACAATTAACACGGTAATAATTTAAAACTAAATTATTTTTTATATAACAGCAATTGTTTTTATTTTACTTTAAAAAAATGGTAGTTTAATAATTGTAAAACTGTTTTCAAGTGAGCGAAATGTCAAAAAAGCTAAAAGTAGATTGCATACACACGACGGGAATAAATGTATTTAGAGATTTCGATTAATAATTATCAATACAGTAGGCAACGTATATCATTCCAATTATTCTATTAACATTTTTATTTGTAAAATAAATTAATGCATATTTTTAAAATAACAATTTTTTTACACATTATAAAGATTTTATTGGTGAGTTACATGTTTTTATAAATATATAATCTTGATACATACGCTGGTAATGCGATGCCTGAACTTTAACTTTTTCTAGTTAACATTTATGAAATATTAAAATATGTAATCTATTTACAAAAATAATTATTAGAAAATATATTTTAATTTTAAAATTCTTTTTATTTAAAAAAAAATATTTTTTTAAATAAAATAATTACTCACACATATATATATATACAAATTTGCACTGTATTTTAAATTACAATTAAGTACAATTAGTCTCCAAAATGGATACGTACTAGTGGCAATGTAAACAGCGCTGAATTTCTACAACTATTCAGAGAATTATTTCATAGTGAGCTGTCCAGAAATGCTACAGGGCACTTAACAATTATTTAAGACAATGGTCCTGTGCACAGTTCAAAAGTGGTAATGTGTATTTTAATATGACTTATAATTTACTATACGTTTTCCTTATTTAGATCACACAAGCTTTGAAAAGCAAAAAGATTTTTTTTATACAACTTCCTCCATATAATCCAGACCTCAACGTAATTAAAAATGTTTTTGGTATTTTAAAACGTAATGTGACCGCATGGAAACTGACGTATCATTGGAAGCGAAAATGTATAATGTTGCAGAAAATTGCATTTCAAAAGACTATATTAGTACGTTGATAGATTCCTACCCAAAGCGGGTGGCAGAGGTTGAACAAAAGCGTGGATATCACTTAAATTACTGACATTATTAAATTTGTTACCTTTATTTTGTATATTTATGCATTTTAGTAGATAAAACTATTTTTTAAAACCATTTATCTGTTTGTTTTTAAGTTTTTATAATAATGGTATTGTGCTTTATTGCTAAAACGAATGTTATTATGTATTATATTAAGAAAATTTTGTGAATAATATTAAACGTTTATATATATATATATATATTAGTAAAGTATTATCTAAGGTACTTATTAATAAATGTTAGATATATCTAAGATAAGTAACAAGTGCTACATATATTTCAATATCATAGTAGGTCAACATTGGATTCACTTGTGTCACTATCTGTAAAATATATAAGTTTTTTTCTTAATTTGAACACTGCTTTAAAATCTGTTTAAATTACAAAATAATTAATTTTTTTCTTAATTATATAAAATATTTGTAAAGCATATATACATTACAATTTACGTTAATTAATTAAATACATTTTTAACAACAATAAAATTAATTTTACTAAATTAATTAAATAATCTTTGTAAATTTTAATTTAAAAAACATATTTGAAGTCATCACTGTATTGTTTTTAACTTACATATACATAAGTTGATAAGTAATTAATTCGTAGTAAATATATTTGTGCGTTTTTGTTCATCAAACAGTAATAAACAATTAAAATTAGAAAATATGTATTTAAACGTTATTAATTTTTTTACGGAAAAGTTTTTGTCCTAATTTATAGAATTATTTAAGTAATATTTTCAAATTTCTATATTGTATTAAAGAAAAATTGTAAATGATTTTTTTAGAATGATAACTTACTACCTGGATATTAGTTAATTATGATTTTTTGTAAAAAAAAACAGCTCACATTAATCTCTTATATTTAAATAATCTTTTTTCTAATAAAAAACAATTATTTTTGCATAGTACGGTTATTTTTGTTTATACATTTCAAAAAATGTAATATTTTAATTCCAAATAAAAATGTAAGAAGATGTAAACTGGGAGATGAATTCGTTTAATATATTCTCGTCAGTTACAAACAGAAAATTTTAGTATATATACGTATATACAAAAAGGGGGATATAACTAACATTTGAGTTAGTACAAATCACTAGCATACACAAACGCAAGCATTACTACCAAGCTAAGTTCCATGTAGTGACAAACTGTTTTTATGCATAAAGTAGGATTCAATCTGTGAATATAGAAGAAATTCGAAAATGTTCAACATATCCGAAGGTAGATGATAAAACCAACCAAGTGAAAAAGTTGCGAAAGAAGGAGCCAATAAGTGTCAGATAACCTTTTGTGTGAGTATGTGATTAGTTGTAAGTTGGAGATGGAAAGTTTTAAAAAATGTGACCAAATTTGCACGATGACGCAATGCAAATCGTATAGTAAATATTGATTTTTCCACTTTATACATTTTCAAGGTCAAACAATCCCCTTTTGATAGAAGAAGAATGCACCAACGTGACTCACACTCACTCACAGAGGTTGACCAATAGAATTTTTAAAATTCTTTTTCCCTTGGTTGGTTTCGAAGCTTGAGAAGCAATTAACAATTTAAAACAATTTTTAAAATTGATTTGATGTTTGATTTGTAGCAGATGACATAAAATAGAAAAAGTCAATAAATGTTCACTTCTGTTTGACCTCTTATTGATCCAGTTGGAAATGTGTTCTTTAGCCCGATTAGTTAAAGGACGCACTGTCTAAACAATATACTGGTCATCGCAACTGCAAGTGAACTGATAAATTCAACACGAGGCGAAAAACATTGCTTAAGCTATTTCAATGTTGGACAAAGGGAAACGTTTGGTATTATACATCATTCTTAGTTAAATCGATGGATAGGTCTTTTGTGTTGTTTTTAGCCGGATTTTAAAAAGATTTAAAATGTTATCTCCTTTGAATAGCAATGTTAAGTTAACTGCCTTTTTTGATCAATATTTGTACTTGGTTTATTGTATGGTTTAAAGTAGTATGTAATAAATTTTATTAAATATCCATTGTTGATTAACAATTGTTTAATCATTTCTTTTCTTTATCGGTTATGTCCTCAGAACATATTTTCTGTGACCGATTAAACAATGTTTGTACAAGTGCACGTTTGTATTGAATTGGTTAGAAAATTCTCTAGTGTAGATATTGACTAGTCATAATAGGTTTCTAATAAACCTAACGTTAAAGTGATTCGTCTACCCATGGCTATACTGTCTGCTTGATAATCAAATCTGACATTTTGGATGCAAATATGTATGTAAATGTGGGTGTAAATATAAATTCTCCATTTTTTGTTTGCAATAAATAAATATTTAAAAGATTAACTAAGTTTTTTCTTTTTTTTTTATAGCTATTCCCCCTTTTGTGATAGGTCGCAGTTTCTAGTTAGCATTCTCCATTTGGTTGTGTTTGCAGCGTCAAATTCTTTCAATCTCTTTTTCCTTCATATCAGCTTCCACACAATCTAACCATTTTCTCTTTGGTTGACCTTGGTTTTTTCTACTTTTTACTTTCAATACCATTATTTGTTACGTAGTATATAACCGTACTAACTCAACCTTAAATTTTTTATAAGCTTTAATAAACTTTAGCTTTATTCTAATAGCGTCATTTTTATTCCATCTAGTTTGGACAATCCCAACAATTATGAAAAAAGTTGTACTTTTACAGAATTCAGTTTTCTCTTTTGGGCTTTTTCAATACTCCGCGTTTCCAATCTGTAAATTAAGGCCGTTTTTATTACTGACTTTTGTTTAAACTGTTATTCTTCTGTTACACAATACTCCCGTAAGTACCCTCTATTTATCCTATTCCGTTTGTGTTCTTTGTCTTATTTTCGCATTTAAATTTCTATTCTCATCTAGCGATAAACTCAGCTATCTACATTTTTTTACTTTCAACAATTCCTCTTTTTCCCTTTTGATTTTACCACTATTTTCTTTTGCCGTATTCATATAAATTGTTTTTCTAGTCGATGTCTACTTATTTTGTTTGCATGACAACGAATAGATAAAAAAAAATGTGCTTGTCTTTAGACGTTTCCAAGTTGTTATACATTTCGTCTTACGTTTTTGCCTTTACCACTACTACAGCGTTTTTAGCTAACCTTTGTACTTATTGATATTCTAACTTGTCAGTTTCCAATTCAAATAGGTACCATTTCTTCTTTTTAATCTTTTTATTTCTAACAGTTTACTAAACTTCAACGTTCCACTACCAAAATCTTTTATTTGTTTGTGCTTTCTAATACGTTTAGTAATCAGTCTACAGTATAATGTGCACTATTTCTGCACTACTTTAGAAGACTTTTAGTTTTGCATCACCTCGTTTTTATATTCTCTAGTCAGGTTAACTTTCTACAATTTCCATTATTTCATTTTCTTTTCCCAAATTTTGTCCATATTCTTTCGCTCGTTTCTAAAACTCATTTTCATTATCACTAAGCTGCGTTGCATAGTAGTCACTTAATATCTTTATATCTGTTCTCCTTATTTTCAAAATACCTTTATGGCTTTGTCTTCCACCGCTCCAATATTTAACCAAGTTTATTAGTTGATTATTTTTAATAATAATCTATGTTGTCAAACATTTTAATTAAATTTTGGCAAGTATTTAAGATACAATATGATAGACAGTTATGTATGTACAATTAAAACGTATTTCAAAAAAAACTTTTTAAAGTTTTTAAAGAAAATTATTAGTTAGTAATATAAATTGCATTAATTAAAACGTTTTGAAATATATATATATATATATATATATATATAATTATGTTACACTTGATTACTATATCCAATTTGTACACAGATACATACATACACAAAAATGTGTACAGAGTTTTGGCTATTTCGTGGCCCAATTATTATGCTGATTACTTTTAAACGTTTATACAGTAAAATGCAACAAACACGAAATGCAAATATAAAAATTTACAAATAAATGTACGTTAATTAAAACTTTTAGTCATGCTTATATTTTAATTGTTTAAAATAATATTTTTAAAAATTGTTTTAAATAGAAATTTAATTAATTGAACTACAATTGTAATTTTATGCAGTTAAAATAAAACAATTTTTGTTTTCTTACAATTTGCAAAAATTTTATAAATTCCAAGTCTTTACATATATGGGTGTTTTAAAGTATTAATTAAAAAATTGAATCAAAACAATTTTTATTATATTATTTATTGAATATAATCTATATCAACTAACGTAAGTATATTATATCGGTCTGTTGTAAATATATTTTTTAAATAATTTTTTACACAATAATAACATTAAAAATAGAAATTTATACTTTTAATTTTTGTTGGTGTCGGGGTGGTCTAGCGGTACAAAGCTCCATTTAAAACTGAGTGGGCATGGGTTCGAATCCTACTACCGGCTTATTAAATGCTGGCCCACGTTCGGTTTCTCTAAAATGTCCACTGCTGAAAGATACGTTTTCCGTTAAACATTTAAAATAGTAGGCATAAATAAATAAATAAATAAAAATAACAATAACATTATTAATATTGAGAACATTATTTATTTTTATATTGTAAAGTTTATCATTATAAACTTTTAAATACAAAATTAGTCAGTTAATTTTGAAATTGTTTTATTTACAATTATCCTATTGAGCTCCACTGTAGCTGCTCTTAAATCCAGGTAAAAAGAAAAAAATAAGAGAACAAAGTAGTCTCTTTACTTTAAAAATAGAAGTTGCTAAGATAACACTAAAAGACCGCCATTTTGAAAAAAAACGTAAACAACTAACAACACGATTTTAATGACAGATTTAAGTTTTTATTTATTATTTAAATTAATTTTTACAATAATCACTTTTTACTAAAGATATTTTAAATTCAAACCTTTCAAAATTTTGCTTTTTATATAAATTATACAAACCATATGACATACCCAATGTTCAAATTTATAAAAGTGTTAAATTAAATTTTTTTTTAAATGAATTTACTTAACATTAATAATTGCTGTTTGCAGAAGCTTATTAAAAAAACTATTTTGTTACCGTGTTTGTTTCTACTCATACCTTCTTTATTATATATAAAACATTTAATAAATAATTTGGAGTATACAATCGGTTATAGGAAAAGTTACTAATTCAGATTTTGCACAAAATAATTGATCAATTTTTTAAAATACCAAAATTAATGCAAAATATGATATGCATGTATTTGTGTTGTACTACATATCAACTGTCAAATGAACAAAGTGTTGCTTACATAGCCAATAATCTTACCAACATTGGTAAACAATAACTTGTACGTCTTTTACATATGTGAAAAACATTGTTGGCAAAAACAAAATATAAAACAGAAAATTACTGTTAAAATTAGACTTGACAAAACAATAACCGATTTCCATTCACTGATACATAGTTATGTTTTTTTGTCTGTTTAAAATCGAAACTTGGTTTGTAAACATTTTTTCTTATTTCTAGAAATGTATACAACGTAATAAAATATAGACATAAGAAGGTAGATTTTTTTTCAATGTTTTTAAAACATTTTAAAAATTATTTGGTGCAATTAAACTTAGAACAATCAAATTGTGAAAACTAACTTGTTTTGTTTTTTTTTAAACCAAAATAGTATTGTTTTAAAATGGACATTAATATGCAAAAATTAGGCTAATAACCTTTTGAAAATTCCAAATTAAAGCAAATGTCACATGGAATTAAATAAAAACTTTGATATAAAGTACAATTAGATGAATTGAAGTTAATATTTTATGCTTTTTGGAGCAAAAACGCTTAGTAATATAATGTAATATAAAATGTTTTATTTTATTAAAACATATTATACATAACTAGAAAATAGTATTAAAATGTTAACAATAATAAATTTTATTATTTGTTAGCAAATTTATACTTTTTTATTTTATATAATATAAAATTGCATTTGAAAAAACTGTTATTGTAATATACAATACTTTATTTGCTTTCTTATTTAAAAAAGTACCATTTTTTAAAAGTGTTTTATTAAAAAATTTAATTTTTTAATTTTTTAAATAAATAATCTTCATTTTATTATAAATTAAAAACTAACTAGATTAATTAATGTTTTATTAACTACACATGTTATTTTTAATATAAATAGTACTTTTATTTAGGGTTAAACAAATTTTTATAAATTATTTATTGTTTTTGTAAAAATAATAATTTAATTGTTTCCTTTCTAATAAAAGAAACAATATTTAAATATATTAAGTAGCATACTTTTTTATCAGTTATTATATATATATAAGTTTTATTTACAAAATTATAATATTTTAAATATTTTGGTATTATAAATTTTTTATATTATTAAATAAAATTTTAGTTTTGCTTTTTTAGATATAATTTATGACTGTTAATATTTACTTGTAGTGTATTAAAAACACAAAATTAAAATTAGTTTTAATTTAAATTACAATTTCAGACTTTATATATTGATTTAATTTTTTTATATAAACAACATAAATTAAAGCAATTATAAAAATTTTACCTTTTTTATAGAAAAAATTCACTTTTTTATTTACAATATTTTTTCTCTATACATAATTATTTAACGTTAAATATTTTTTATTTACCAAATTTATTAGACATAAAGACATTGATGTTTAATTTTACAACTTTATATTGTAATTATGTTACCAAAAAATAATTGTGGCTAATATGGTTGTTATTACTACCTCTTGTTAGAAATTAACAATATTTTTTAACAACATACTCTAAAAAAAGAAAATACAAATAGCTATAGAGTAAGTAATAAATGGTCTAAAGTTTTGTAATTAATAAAGTTTACAATTGTTAAAAAAGTACTTTTTATTAAAAATTAAAATTTGTATTCTTATTTTAATCAATCAACTTTTAAATTATTTTTAAAAATGGCAAATAAATTTTAACAGTTTTTTTTTAATTTTTCACTTGACGATAAAGTTCTAATAAATTTAAGTTTGAAGAAAACATGTTACAAATAAAAATTGAAAATGCTTTTATATTAAAAGTTGTTAAAAAGAAATAAAGGACAATATAAAATAATTTACATATTTTAAGTTCTATATATATAATGCCATTCATAAATAACGTTGGTTACCAATTTATTTGTAATTTGTTTTAATTGTTGTTAATGTAGCAAGCGCAATAAAGTAAAAAATACATTATTAAATAATGAAATAAAAAATTAAATATCCAAAATTATTTTATTTATAGATTTTTTTAATATAATGTAAACGTTTAGAATTTTATTACTAATTTTTAAAATACTAAAATTTAAAAAATTAAGACAATTACCTTTAAGTAACAAGTTTGTTTTTCAAAAAAACGTTTTTTCCTTAATATGTTAACATTTTTATTTGTAATTATTTTATTTTAATATTAAGATAAATAATGTAATTCAAATCGAGAAATTATTGTAAAAAAACCAAATTTTTGTTAAATATAGTCTGCGTATAATTTAATATAATAGGTAGTTTATAATTTTAAAAAAATTTGCAAATAATTAAATTTATTTTAAAAGTTGTTTTTATTTTGAACTTAAAAATGATTTAATAATATTTTCTTGCATTATTTTAATTTTTATGTCAACATATTGAAAAATTATATAATGCATGTTGTCATACAAGACAAACGAAAAAATGACAAAATTAAAAATTAACAAAAACGGGTTTTTCTAGTTAAAAAAAATTACATTTTTGTCTGCTTTTAAAACACATTAAAGGATAATATAAATAAAATTTGTTGGTCAAACACAAATAAATAATATTTATGCAATTTTTACAACATTCAAACTTATAATTAAAACTTTAAATTTTAAAATGTAATTTATTTTTACCGTATATATATAACAGTTTTTGGTTAAAAATTGCTGCTGTCTGCATTAATGTAAAATTAATTATTAGTTATCAACCGAGAAAATATTTTATTTAAAATATTTAGTATGCAAAGAATATTTAAATTAATAAAATTTCTAATTATGCTGCAATTTAATTTAACTTTATATAAATTTTTTATTACAAAAAAATTATTAAACACCTTAATGATTTATTAATTTTGTAATTACTAGTTATTAAATACTTTTTGTTCTACTTTATATGCATACGTTCTGGAAAACATTTTATTCAATATTGCAGCAATAAAATAAAAAATAACATAATTTTTGATTAAAGAATTTTGTTTAGATATATTATATTTGTAATAATTTAATACAAATAATAAAATAATAGATTTAATAAGTAAAATACAAATTTTAAAATATATAATTTATTATACTTTAAGGTATTAATTTATTTCTTACAACTTTATTTTTTAAATCAATTGCATTACTAGTAAAGTATTTTACATTATTATTTATTACCTATAAAATAAAAAGTTAAATTAATATAAATTAACAATTACTAAAACACATTTAAATTGCCTTTTTATTATGTGTAATTTTTATTTATAGTTTTTTTTAATTAATAAACAATTAATTATAACATCACAAACAGTTCAAAGTTAATTTTTATCTATTTGTAGTCCACTTTAAGAGCAAATTGCACTTTTTTTATTAATTATTTTAATACACAAAGCTACTGCAAAAATTAATATAATTAAATAATTTTGCTATTTAAAAGTACAATTTTTTAACTAATTGTATTTGTATTTTTAAACTATTAATAATTTGTTTAACTTAAATATATAATAAAATTATTTTTACTTTGTATATTTTAAATAAATTATAATATAATATAATTAAATACATTTATTAAATCGCATGTAAAAATCAATATTTAAATTGTTTGTACTTAAATTATTAATTAAAAGTACATTTTAGCAACATTAATTTACATTACTTATATAAACGTTTATAAAATAAAGCATTTATAATTAAATGACATTTTTATTTAATTAATATTATTTAAATTTTTAATACAAAAGTAAACTAAAGTGTTTAATTATTTCTTCATCTAGCAATAATCATTATAATATATTTTACCTTTCAAAACTATCAAAATTTTATAACAAGTTATAAAATATAAAAAATGATTTAAATTTAAATTTATATTTTTTATGATAATAATAATAATAATAATTTTAAAATAATAGTGTATTTGATTTCAGAAGTAGCGTTTAAAATACAGAAACCGCGATAAATAATATACAAAATTCATACCATTATATTAATTAAATTTATTTTTTTAACAATTTAAAAGCTCATATTAACTTTTATATTTTAATTTAAAAGTAATGTATTTTATTTTTTCTTAATATTTTTAAAAGGATTATCACTTAAAATTGTTTCTTTTTCTAATTAAATATGTTATTTTAAGTGACCAATAAACAAAATATATTATTATAGTATTATCATAAACTTTTAAATTCATTTATTTATTTATTTTGAGTTATTAAAATTATTATTTATTGTACTTAAATTTTTGTACTTAAATTCCTTAAACAAAATAGTAGTAAACAAATTATTTACTGTTATACATTTAGCAAAAGTAAATATTAAACATTTTAAGTAACAGTCTATTATTGAATAAAACAAGCAAAAAATATAGTATTTAGGTATTCGTCAACTTTTACAAATTTATGCATTATACTTTGTTAAACATTAAATTTATTAATAACAAAATTATCACGTTACGGCTGTTCTACGTTTACCATTATACAAATATACTTAGTTATTTTCTGAATGTATTAAAATGACAATTACTATATAAACGTAAGTTTTTATTTTATTAAATTAATTTTAAGTATTACATAATTTAAACAAAGTTTACAAATATATATAACGGTTTAATGTCTACAGTAAATAAAGTAATACATCATATATTGTATTTTATCAGTTAAAATTTATATATATATATATATATATATTAAATATACAAAACAAATATTTTGTTATTTGCGTAGTACTTTTGCAAACAAACAAATACAAATATTAACACTTACGATTGTAAACAAATTGGTGTTGACTCAAATGATTGAATTGATCAGCTGATTAAAAAATTATTTTTTATATAAATTGTACAAAGTATTTTATAACTATAAAACAGCTAAGTGATATTTTTTGTTATAATTGTTACGAAATTATTCAGTTGGACAAGAGCCGTTTAACAAAAATGTACATTTAAAATTTAATATTCTCTTTTGAAAATGTCATTTATTCCATTATATATATATGTAAAGTTACAACAGTCTACTTATGGAATTTATTTTTTTTTATTAGAAAAATAATAATACTAAATTAATTTTGAATAACTAATTGTTAAAGTTGGCAAAATAAAATGATTTAAATGTAAATGAACATTATTTCCAACAACACATTTTTCGTATTTTTATATTTAATCAACATTTGTGGAGCGTAAGACAAACAGCCCACTGTAACAAGCCCAATGAAATTAGGACATTATTTTATACGTCAGTATTGAACCAAGCATACAGTGCTGATAACAATCAAATTAGCCACACGATTTAATAAACTGCAGTAATATTATTGCACAATATTTTACTTTAAATTTGACTAATGTAAAAAAATTGTTTTTTAGTTAATTGTTTTACAATGTATATATATACAATGTATATATATATAATTAGCACTTAAAACGATTTAAAAATATTATTGTAATTGGCTTTATTTAAGTTATGTGTGTGTGTGTGTGTGTGTGTGTGTGTGTGTGTGTGTGTAACTTCGAAATAAGCTCACGTTATGTAGAATGTGAATGTAAATATTTATTAATATTTTAGTTTATACAAAAGCTTGTGTAAAAAAATAATTAAAATACTTACATTATATATATATATATGAATGGAAACTAAAAATTGTATTATAAAACGACACAATTTTATTGTTAAAGCATTTTGTTATTATTATTATTTATTTATTTAATCTCTAAATAGTTTAAAGCAACAAACTGTTCCATATAATTGTGGATTAAAATTTTAGCTTTAAAATGTGTGCATATCGGAAAATTAAATATTATTTGTATTTCGTCGAAACAAGTTATAGATATTATGTTTTTACTTTTTTCCCATTGTTTAATGTAATGATGTCTTTGTGTTTCTTCTTGATTTATTTTCCGTTTAAACCTTTCTTCCTTCATAGCCGGACTTAGAATAGGCTGCATGTGTAAAACAGTAAACTATAAGTGTATTTCCAATTACCATTTTACTAATTATAAAAATTTGTATACTTAAATAATACTGGATACATATATATATATATATATATATATATATATATATATATATATACATACATATATACATTTATGTGTGTGCTGGGATGGTATAGCGGTACAGCGCTTGATTTGGACCTGGTTAGACATAGGTTTGACTCCCACCACTGGCACTAAAATACTGGTCCACATTCGGCTTCGTTAAAATATCCACTGCTGAAAGATAAGTTTCCCGTAAATCATTTAAAGCAGTAAACATAAATAAAAAACAAATTATATATATATATATATATATAATTTTTTTTAAATCGCAAAATTTATCTACTTTTTAATATTACTAAATTGTTTTTATAACAATCAAATTAATTCAAAGAATTAAGTTCTTGGTTTAAATATGCTTATACATGTTTTGTTTTATTATACAAAACAAAACAAAATAAATATCATTAATATTAGAACTATTATTACTTTAAACCGTATTATGTTTTAATTAAGCTTTTTACGTAAACGAAATAAATTAAAATATAATTAAAATTAATTTTGTAAAAGAATAACACAAATTATTATTTTTAAAAACAATTGTAACTCTGGCATAAGTCAATTGCATTTTATTTCAAAAGATATCGATATATTTTACTATAAAAATACCACTGTTTAAATTGATTAATATTACGTTCTATATAAGGTTTTTTTTATAAAACTAATATAATATTTGTCGCATAAATTGTTTTTATAGCTGCAATATTTTAAGTTTGTACAAAATGTTTTATACCCAATACTCCATCTTAGTATGTAAAATATTAATCCTTTGAAGTCTGTAATTTATTAGATACAGCTGAACGAAAGTAATATTTTTAAAATGTTTAATTTTACTATTATAAAATATACTTTTGGTCTTTTCTTTTTGTAGTAAAAAATCATTTAAACATTTTGTAATAAAAAAAATAAAACATATTACTTTTTCTGCTTCTTACTAACAAATGACCTTATTCATGTTAATTATATTTTATAACTACAAAAACCAATATATTTAATTGTTTTAAATTAAACTATAATTTTTTTTAAAAAGGAAATAAAAAATTGTTTTATTTCTTACAAATAAATTTTATAATTTTTTTAAAAACCAATAATATTTTGATACTGTTTAAACAAAACATACTTAATATATATTTTAATTTATTATAAAAGTGTATTAATACTTTATTGAATTTTAAATATGAAACCATATATTTTTAGTAAAAATCAACGTTTTTTTAACTGATATATTTTGTTAAATTTGGTTTTTTGACTAACATAACTACCTTTTTAATTTTAATATTTTACAATAAATATAATTTTTAATTTATTTATAATATAAATTATTTATAAAAAATAATCAATTAATTCTTTTTACATAAAATATATTTAAAAATTTAGTTTTGTATTTTTCTTACAAGATAATTAAAAACGTTAAACATTTCTATTAAAAATATATAAATTTAGAGTATTTAAAAATATTAAAAAAAGTAAATTTAAACACAAATTAATAATTTATTAATTTTTTATAAATAATATATAAACTGCATTTAGTAATTCCGTTATCATTGTTGCTATTCAATTATGACTTTTTCACAATTTCGAAAAATTTCAAACAAACATTTATTATACAATACAAAGCAAAATGTAGAATATTTTATATTATTTTGTTACTATTTTTAGTTTTTAATATTTCTGTAAAACGATTTTAAATAAAACCAACCAAAAGTTAAAAAAATGAAGAAAAATAGTAATTTATTTGCCGTATTATGTAATGTGTATTTATGAACATAATTTATTGTTAAACATTTTAAAAATAATTTATATTATTATTAATTAATAGTTATAAATTACTTAAACCAATTAAAAATAAAAATGAAAATATAAGAAATGCGCATTATATTTATAGTCTGAAATGTAACCTAAATAATAATTGAAGTACTATTAAAATGTTGTTGCTTTATGGTTTTGCCAAGGCCAGTGGGCAATATTCAAACACTTTTAAATAGCCACAAAAACCCCACGCATGGATGGCTCGTAATGCAACTGGAATTGACACCCACGCATGGACAATCAATACGCTTCAGCCAAGTATGTTTAACGGATACATATAATTGTAAAATGGCTTCTATTTAGGTGTGCTCGAATGACAAAACATCTTGAGCGTTTAACTTAAAACGGACCGATCACAGATTTGAGTCTTGTCATTAGTACCAAATCTATATTCTTGTACCTAATTTACTGAACGTTTTTTGCAAGACATTTTTAACAAATTAAAATCAGGTAAACAAATGAATAACGTTTTTTTTATTGCAATAACATTTTTATATTTATTTTTATTGCATTTATACTGAATGTATATGTGTCTACCCAAATGTATTTTTATTTTTATTAAAAACAGTTTTTTACAATTCGTACATAACTTTTTTTTCAATTTAATCCATCTATTTTTTCAAATAACATTTGCTAGTTATAGACACAATTTGTATATGGTGCAAAGAAAATGTTAAATTTGTTTCAATAAACTCTTTTATAAGCATTAAATGTTAAAAATTGCAAAACATGGTACATTAAAATGCTTTATTTGTATTTGAAGAAATTTTATATTGGAATGAAAAAGCACCAACACTAAATGCAGACGGTAAAATTTAAATAAAAAGACTTATATTCTAAACGTGTTATTATTTTTGTAAAAAAAATTAATGCTAATATTACTTATGGAATAAATTTAAAAATTTTGTAATAGTAGTTTTAATTTTTAGTAAAACATTGTAGACAGGATAGCAGCAAGGACAATAGGCGAAACTTTTAAGACCGCAGTGAGACCGGCTTTGATTTTTCAATTGGAAACGTGGAGTATTTAGAAAGCCCAAAAAAGATAACTGAACTGAGTAAAAATGAAGATGCTTTAAAGTGTCCAAACTGGACAGAATAAAAGATGAAGCAATTAGAAGACAATTGAAAGTTATCAAAGCTTATAAAAAATTTACAAAAAAAGGTTAACGTAGTACACCCATTTTAACAATTAACGCAAAAAATTACAAAGGTATTAAATCTAAATTAATTTGTTGTGTCCAATTTTTTTTTTAAAAACAAATATCGGGAATTAAAAATAATGTCTAGTGCTTAATAGATCCTTTATATATACTTAGAAATATTTATTTAAGAAGGCTGAGTCGACCAAAATAGCATATTTTAAAAGCTACTTCTATATTAACGTAGATAATAAGTTAAAATTACACAATTTTTATAATAATTAAATAATTATTATTTTGTGTGCTTAATTTCATTAAAAAAAAACAATAACTAATTCTTAAAATTGATGTTAAACACACATTTAAATCTGCTCTGATTGTGATGTCATAATAATTATCAAAATAAACATTTAATTATTCTAATCTATATAAATAAAAATAATAAAAAATATTTTTTTTATTTTAAATAAAAATTTAAAAATAAATCAAATAAATTATTATTTACGTTTAACCTTGAGATTCCGCTCATCCGCTAATTTTGCTTTCTGATTGTATTGTTTTTGAAATGGAGAATAGTAATAAAAAATGTTTTCATCTCACCGAAAATGAATACCGTGTTATTAAAGAATTAAAAAATGAAGGATTTTCACCAAAAAAATTAGCAGATTTATATAGAGTTAACCTTTCAACAATTTATCGGATTATCAACGGTCAAAAAACCCGAAATTATGATAATGTTGGAAGAAAACGTGCAACAACAAGTACAGATGATCAAAAAATTATTATAGAGTTAAAAAAAATTATAATAAACCTATTTCAGAAACTAAAAGAAATAGTTTAAACAATTTTACATATTCCACTATAAGAAACAGAGCAATTGAATCCGGATTAGCTCTACAATCACCAAAGATCAAGCCATTTATTACCAAAAAACAAAAGGATGACAGATTAGCCTTTTGTAAACTATGGAGTGAACGACACTTATGTTATTGGCGTTCCGTATATTTTGCTAATGAAACAATGATTCGGGATGAACCATTTGGCTTTAAAAACAAAGTGTTGTGTGGGACAAGTTTTCAAAAACATTCACTCCCGGTTGTTAGAAAGAAAGCCCACCCTCGACAAGTAATGTGTTGGTTTGGTATTAAGTATAATCAACCTATCAAATGGAGAATTATATCTGGTACTTTAAATAGTGAAAAATTTATTTCAGTTATAAAGGATGTTTTTCATTATGAAATGCAGCACACTTACACGGGGGTTACTACTGTTTTTCAGGACAATGCTCCATGTCATACGTCCAAAAAGGTAACGTCATATTCATCTAAGTTCACTATATTTGCTTTATATTTACATTTAGACAGTAGAGGGGCTAAAATCAAAAAAGCTGTCTTTCGCTCAATTGCCACCTAACAGCCCGGATATCAATGTTATTGAAAAATTTTTCAGTATGCTAAAGCGCAATATCAATAAGCATACCGAAATTGATGATTTATGTGAACGCATTCGGTTTGTTGTTCAATATGAGATGAAACAAGAATATATCAACACTCTCATCGACAGCATTCCAAAACGCCTGAATCAGGTTGTTCAAAAGAAAGGCGATTACATAGATTATTGAATTTTTTGAACTTTGTAATGTTCTTAATCATTTGGTAACTGAACAAATTGCGTGTAATCTGTATTTTTATCAATAGTTGACGTTATAAATCATGTTAATCATTTTACTCCATTTCCGATTTTGCACCCGTTGATATTTTATATAATTTTTTTTACTTACAATATATATGTATATATAATTATATAGTTTTTTTTAATTATTATATAGTACTGTATATTTTATAATTGAAGTGACGTTTCTCTTGTATGCTATGTAGTTGCTGGAGAGGTTTTAGTTTAATAATCACTTTTTTGCAGTAATTGTTGTGAGGGTTGTACAACTATAATGTACGTAGAGAAGAAAACTATTTTACAAGTTAGATAATGATATTGGAAATGGAAGGTAAAAGAAACCCTGGTCAATAAAAGAGAAAATGGTTAGATTGTGTGAAAGGCAATATAAAGAAAAAGGGACTAACACAAATTAACTTTGCGGACAGAACCAAACAGAGAATGTTGACTAAGAACAGCGATCTTTTATAAATTTGTATAATTTACAATTTCTTGTTGTTGTCTTTTAAACGGTTTTCTTTGTTTAAAATATTTTTAAATATAATTAATTTTTATTTATTATAAATTTTATTAAATTAACAACTAAAATAATAACATACTGCACGATTTAATTATTAAAATAAGCCAAAGTTGATAAGCAACGTATTAAAATGTAATAAACAATACGTACGTATGTATATGCAAAAGCAAAATTATTAATTGAACTACATTTTATTAAATTTTAATTTTTTACAGACAAGTAGGTGTTAAACAAATTGGAATTGATTTTAATTATATATATATATATATACATACATATATATAAATTATTGAAATAGTTTTGCAATAATGAAGCGTTCTTAAAATCATCAATTAAATTATATTTCTCTTTTTTAATAGTTTATATTTATTTAAAGCTTTCATTATAATTTTTTTAAATAATTCTATTTTGTAAATAATCGTTTAAATATACTGTACTTTTATTCTTATTACTATTATTAATAATATTTGTATACTTATTACTAATATTATTATTAATAAGAATGGTAGTAGTAATAGTGGTAGTAGTAGGGGTAGGGGTATTATTATTATTATTATTGCTATTACTACTACTACTACTACTACTACTACTACTACTACTACTACTACTACTACTACTACTACTACTACTACTACTACTACTACTACTACTACTACTATTACTACTACTACTACTACTACTAGTACTAGTAGTAGTAGTAGTAGTAGTAGTAGTAGTAGTAGTAGTAAGGACCTCAATGCACATATGGACAGATATACTTTTAATAAAAAAACATTATTGCACATGCAACGACATCTATATTTTTACAGGTTGATAATATTTTTATAATTTTAAGTAAAAATGCTATTTGTATTTAAATTATAAATTGCATAATTTAAAAAACCAAATTTTTAAGAATTTGCTTATTGTTTTAAGCACTACTGGTCGTTTCTTTTTAATTCAATTAGTTTTACTTTATGTGGTGTAGAACTCGCCTTTAATTTAGATACAATTTCCTACTGCAAACGCTAGATGCGGACTCCACTTGACTTTGCTAAAATGTTTGCCAGCTAAAATATGTTTTCCATAAAACATTTAAGGCAGTGACAGTTAAAAATATACAACATATATGTAAGCTTTAACTGAAAGCCATTTTTTACACTAAAGCAAAACCAATTAAAAAACACTTTTTAGTATTTACTTTGTTTTACTATTTCATTGTTATTATACACATTTGATTTCAGTTAAGATAAAAAATTTATTATAAATATAATTTTATTTTAGAAATGTTGTAAATTGCTGTTTTTAAATTTCATTTTAAAATAACAAAAAGGGTTTATTGTAATATTACTTTCTTAATTTTTTTGTATGTGGTAAAATTAATTATTAACCGTAAATTAATATTTTATTAATATATATATATATATTCTGGTTTACATGCAACCTTAATTTATGAAAATGTGAAATAACTGACCTTAAATTAGTTAGGCCAACGTTAATATATTTATTTACGTCCAGTGCATTTTTAAATAGTTAGGGTTTAATATAAGTGAGAACTGTAAATAAACTGTCAATCTTCGATTATTTTAGGATATTAGGATATCCTTCAAAAACGCAACACATTCACTTCAGTTAATGTTTGTGCAACAAATGTTTTCTTGTAATATTAGTAAAATATGAATTTGTAATGCAGTGTCCTTACAAATACAATATTGTTGTCCAATTGAAGACCATCTATTTTTTCTGTACATATTTTTGTTTTAACGAATATATTTAAATTAAACATTATTTGTAGATCAGTTCTAATTATTAAACAAATAAATACAATGCTATTATTTAAAGCTTCCTATTTTTTAAATTGGTAAAACTTATACAATTTTAACTTTTTTTATTGTTTTTAATTACAAAACAAACTTTTCTTAAATATTAAATAATTATATATTCATATATGCAATCTATTATTAAAGTCATCTTTTTTTAATGCCCTCATTTTTTTTATTTTTGAACAAAACAAACTATTAATATTTTTTAATTAATCAGTTTGCCAAACTTTATGCTTTTTTTGACCTAGAAATATATTTTATTTAAAAATAATAATAATAATAATTTTAAGTAACTTTTCAAGTACGCTTGCTGAACTAACTCTATTTGTACATGAACGTTCAGTACAATTGAAAATATCCTTAAAAACAATACTTATTGTTATAAAATATGCATATTTTTATCAAACATTGTATTATATTTATATAACCGAATTGATTATTACAATATGTGGATAGAATACTGTCAAAATTAACATATCAAAATTAATTGGCATTTCTTCCATTATTTAAATATATTAGAAACATCTACATTTACTTAAAATACTTTTTGAACATTATTTTAGCTATATATATTAAGAAAATAGATTAAAATGATTTGTTGTAAAATAACATTACCAAAATCTCAGTTATACAAAAAAACATATATTTTACACATTATATTGTGTTACATTATTATATATAGAGAGAGAAAGAGAAAGTAAAATAAACAAAAAAAATTAACACCAATTTTTACAGATTTAATTGTTCAAAAGCTAATTGTGGATTTTTATAACTTCAAATAATGGGAATCGCTTAGATTATTTATATTATTTTGTAAAATTCGATTTTGCAACACATAATCAATTTTCCTACTTCTCAATTAAAATGACTAAACATGTTTTCAATTACAACAAGGCTAAGTAAAATCTATTTAATAAAACTCCGTTTTTTATTATTTAAATAATTTTAATTTAATTAATAAAAAACTTGAAATGTATGCACTGCTGATAATTCCAAATAAGGATAAAACAGCTGTACAGTGCTCCTGGTTGACTTGAAAACCTAGTAAATTTATTTTTCAAGTAAATCTGACAATACTAATATAACAATTCTAAAACAAATAATTCCTTAAAAACCCATTGATAAATAAATAAAATAGGTTAATTTTAAATTTACAATAAAATTCACGTCACATTGTTTGACAAATGCACCGGAGTATTGTTTGTAACAAGAGCATTTTGTTGTAGTTTGTACTTTAAAGAAGACTCGTTAGTAAAGAAATAATTGTAAAAAACATACAGAAAGTATTTGCCTTTGCCTAACGTAAAAACAGATAAAGCAATGTTCTCCATCTCCCATTGTATCTACCAGTTGCAGTTGCGGTGACAAATATATTGATTGGACAACTCGTCGCTTATCTGAACGGGCCAAAGAACACATTCCCAATTGGATTGAAAAAACGTTCAACTCAACTGAACGTATGTGCATTTTGTCAATATTACGTCACTTGGTTCAAACAAAACACCGAGTTAACTTTAATAATTATTTTGTAGTGTTCATAACTTCTCAAACTGTTAATATGTTAAAAACACTTGAATCTGTTTACATTCACACATTAAAACCCATTTTGTGTGCACAAAAACAATCTGTAACTTTATTAAATTTATGTATATATATACTGATTCTTTATATGTTTGTAATTGAAGAGAATATACGAAATAAATTGATCTCACAGATTACGTCTTCTATTATTTTTTGTTTGGAATTATAAAAAGAACGTTTATTTTTATATTTTGCTGTTAATAAAACTTTTTTTGTGCTTATTACTTTAAATGTCTTAAGAGAAACATCTTTTAACAGTAGACATTTTAGTAAAGCCAAACGTGGGCTCGCATTTTAGTGCCGGTGGTGGGATTCGAACCTATGTTTACCGAGCGCTGTATTGCTAGGCAACACGTTTTCCTTAACTTCATCCGTTTATAAATAAATAATTCAATAAAAACATTTTTTAATTCTTTTTTTTGTATTTTCTTTCACAATTTTTATTTTATTTCTTTGTTATTTGGTAATAATAAACAAACCTTTGTGTTTACTTTTAAACAGTGCAAATCTGTGTTTTGCTCTTCTTAATTTGTACAATCTGTTAAATAAATCTTTAATTTGTTCAATAATTAAGCACATTTTTAATTTGTTTGCCATTTTTAGCAGTCGAAAAACTTTTATTATTTAAACTCGTTGTACTTACAAGTTTAAAAATGTGTTCAAGCTTAAGGGGTTAAATAAAATGTGACAACTTAATAAAACAAACTATTGTATTCAAATTACTTCACCTTTTTATATAGTATTTTTAAACTATAAATTATTTAAAATTTTATATAAATAAAAAAATTTTAAATTAATTATTTTCCCATAAATTAAATGCATGTGTTAGATTATCTAAACACTTGTAAAATTATGTAAAAAAATCATCTAGTTTAAAATTATTATTGCGCAATTGTTTTACCCAATTAACTTAATTTGTATATAAATTTTAATTGTCATTTTATTATCATTTACTTGTTTGAATGCTATTTATCTGAAAACTTTAAGACAATTTTATATATTTAACTATAAAATACTTTACAAACAATTAACTTTAATTATTAATAACTTATAATATTTCAGTATAATTACTAATTTAAAGAAAATAATTTTCATTAATACAAAAATATAAAAAATTAAAATTAATTGTCAGGAGTCAGTTTACATAGTGTAATTCAGTGTATATTTTTTACATTTAAAATAACACAATAATGACTTTAAATATATTTTTTATTATTTTGTTTAAATATGAAAATGTTAGTATTTAATAAACCAATTGCATTATTTATGCATATTTTTGAATGTTTTTTTTGGAAAAGAAGTACAGCGCTCAATCCAAACTTGAATGAGTGTTTTTTTATTCCTACTACTGTTTCTAAATGCGGGTCCACGTTGTAATTTACCAAAATGTCAATTGCCAAAAGATGCTTTCCCTAAAACATTTAAAGTAGTAAAATATTTAACAAAATTTTATTGTTTTACAGTTGACAAAATGAAAAGATGAATAAAATATAGCATTTTTATAAACAGAGTTTAAATTTTTCTACTACAATTAAATGCACAATTTTGTTCAGATAATTTTAATGTTTATTTTTTAAAAACATTTTTCTGGCTAATTAGCCAAATTACCATGTTCAACGTGCATACAAAATATATTGCATGTATTGACACAAATACAATGCAAGTGCTTATTTTTATTTTGTTTTTATTGTTTAAATGGTTTACAGGAAACATATATAGTAGCCTATACAAAGTTAGAAAACTAAGCAATACATTTACATTGAGACCCGATAGTTAAACGTGAACTTTTTTACGCAGCTGTAAATATAGCACATTAGTTATTATTTTTATTTAAATGTTTTTATTTAATTGTTACCACTTTAATTGTTTGACAGAAAACATTTTCTACTATATGGATATTTGGAGAAGTCAACATTGAGTCAACATTGAGCCAGCATTGAGTATAGGTAATGACAGAATTTTACAAATTTAATAATTGTAAATGTACTTAATTAAACAATAATAAATCAATTAATGTTGGTTTAACAAGATTCTATTACAACAATTATTGTAACAGTAAATTAATTGCAAATGATTCAAACTTTAAGCAATAGTAACTTTTAAAATCAATAATTATAATTTAATAATAATTATTTTATATACTAAAATTAAGAATTAAATATTTATAATGTTACATTCTTTGAGTAACAAGTTAAAACTTAATGCTTACATAAAATATTGTTTTACATCGTTATTTGCAAATAGATTTAGGGCAATTTTTTATTTCCATTTGTTAAATAAAGAAGCAAAAATAATAGATTTTTTTAAAAACGTTAAATTTTAAACATGTTTAGAGTTATACAAATATTTAAATTTATTTTAACACACTTAAAAATTCAAACAGTAAAATTAGTTTGAAAATAATATTTTAAATATTTTTTGTAAAATTTTTAATAGTTATTTTTTGAAAAAGTTGTGGTAACAAAAAAGCAGATTAAATTATAAAATAAAAAATTATTATTTGTTTAAACTGTTTTTTCCTAATTTTTATGCAAAATTAAAATGCTTTATCTATACAAAATATTGTTATATTTTAAGCAAACAAAATAATTTACTGCACATAATTTAGTAGTTTCATGGTTACTGCGACGTGCAAAACTGTACTAAAAAATTAACATGGGTTTACAATTTATTTATAAAAAACACAACAATTACGAATATTTTTTAAATGCAATGTATATACCTTTAACGAATTTCTACCTATGTACACAAAAATAGTACGTGTTTTTAAATTAGTTAACTGAATTGTGTTATGAAATTTGACACAATAACGTTTTTTTAACTTAAAACCTTTTAGTGTAAAAACAATTACTAAAAATAATAAATAATTAGAATATGCTGCCAACGTCAACTAACACATATTAGTTCTTAGTAGACTAAAATGTAAACGACTTTTAAAAACGAGTTTTTAACATGTAATATGTGTTGCTTTTGTTTGTTCAAACAAAACACAATTTAAAATATGTGTAACCTTAAATATTATCGAATGAAACACGTTTTTTAAATGTTTTGAACACGATTGTAATAAAAATTAATTTTTACAATATAGTTGAAATGTATAAAACGGTTAGCAAGCTGCATTTTTTAAAATTATTTTATATATACACCTAATAATTTAAATATGTGCCGGGGTGGTCTAGCGTTGTAACGTTCGAATTTGGACCTCGGTGGGCATCGGGGTTCGAATCCCACCACCGGCACTAAAATGCGGGCCCACGTTCGGCTTCGCTAAAATGTCCCCACTGCTGAAAGATGCGTTTCTTGTAAAACATTCAAAATAGCAAACATTATTAAAACACAATACTTAATAAAATTAATGTAACGTATTTATATTTAAAATTTTAGTTAAAACCTTTATTTTATTTATTGTTAATATCAACATTTTAACTATAATGTTTTATTAATTTGTTTATAATAATTAGTATTATTATTATTATTATTATTATATTTATTTTAGTTGCTTAAATAATTTATAGAAAATATATTTTAGGTTATAGACATTTAAAACAGTCAAACCAGTAGAGCGATTCAGACAATTTCGAATTTATAAAAACCTGTGCTATTCCGGTACACTAAACTCAAAAATTGTTGTATTTTCATATTGAAACTATATTTTGGATTAAAGTTATTAATTAAAATATATTTAAAATTTGGTAAATTTAGACAATAAATTCATTATATATAAATAAACAGTGTAAACAAATACGACCCTGTTCGTGTATTTTGTTGTATTTTATGCTGTAGTAAAAACGTATTGTTGTTATATTTTAAAAATTTATGTGTTATTAATTTTTTTATTTTTAACAATTCCTTTTTATTATTAATAGCAGTTTATAAAACATAATTTATTTTTAGACAAATGTTGGAAAGCAGTTTAACGTTTTTTATTGATAATTTCAAGAACCTTGCAACAACTGTTCTTTTTCTAATTTTTGTTAACCAAAATATAAATTTACCAAAGTGTAATTTTAAATATTTGTTTTAACTTTTTCTCTTTTTAAATAAACTTAAACCCAGTTAAAATAAGGTTATTGCGTTTTGTTTGTAACAATTAATTATTATTACTATTATTATTATTGTGCCAGGGTGGTCTGGCGGTAAAGTGCTCAAATTTAAACATCGGTGGGCATGGGTTCGAATCCTACCACCGGCCCACTAAAATGCGGACCCAAGTTTGGCTTCGCTAAAATGTCCACTGCTAAAAGATGCGTTTCTTGTAAAACATTTAAAATAATAAACATAAAATAAATAAATAAATAAAATAAATTATTATTATTATTATTAGTTTATTTATTTAAAACATTTTCGCTCTAAAAAATAATAAAATGGTTTTATTTGTTTTTTTAGCAGTATATTGTGCCATAGGCCAAGCTGCTAATCCTACTTTCAAACCGTTTTTCTTAATCGGACTTGGTATCCAGTTTGTACATTTATATCAATTATTAGTTATTAATATTTTATTATTACAAAACCCTTTTGCTTTAAAAAAAATGAGCATGGGGCAATAAGACAACAATTACAACAAAACAACAACAATAACAAAGTCTCGCTGGCATTGAAAATTCTGCAAATTGAAGATTGAGCTTCTTTTCGGCTTTCACTCAACCCTGTTATCTAGATACGTGCGATCACTTCTTTGCCACTGTTTGCCGAAATGGCATTCTCTTGATTGTTTCTGTAGCAGTATAAATTTTTATAGACGCCAGGTTGCTAACCTTGCGCTTGAACCCTCCTCCTTTATCCAGGCTTGGGACTGGCTAGATTGAATTATTTCTAATCCAATCTAAGCGGAATTATTATTAGTTAGCATGTATATTTTATCAAACAATTTTGTAAATAACGTTTTAGTGAGTTTTTTTATTTTGTATGTAGTATTTAAATAAAACATTTGTTTAAAAAAACAATTTTACTTCGTTTAAATTATTTATCAAATAGTAATATTTCATTTTTCAACGTCAGATCAATTACTTGTTTTGTGAAAATAACTAAACAAAATAAAATAATTTGCTATATTTATAAATTGGAATTCTTTTCTATCTTATTTAATATTAGTAAATGTCAAACAATAAGCACTTTTGTAGGGTTTTCAAATGTCAGTTGTTAAAATGCGCTTATTATTAAAACACGTAAGCTGCAATAAAGTTAGTTGTAATATTAATAAATATCTAAATTATAGACTTTTTAAAACACATTTTCAACAATAATAAATTTTTTGTTTCAATTAAACATAGTGACAAAAATGTAGGATATATTTTAATTATTTTACTTAGAACATGTAAGTAAAGAAAATAATTTTTTTAAATGTTTAATAAATATGTGCCTAATAACAGTTATAAAATATGCAATCGCTTATACTCAAAATATTTTATTTTTAAATATTTTCTAATTGCATTCTTGTACAAAAAATACATTTTTAATAATAATATATTTTTTAATTTTTTGCCAATGTATAAAACGGCGATTGTTTTAAAAAAACAAATGATACTTAGCGAATCCAAACAACATGCGGTTGTAAAAGTAAAACTTAAATTCATGCCCACCTAACTTCAAATTCACTGTTTTACCAAATCCGTTAATTTAATACATACACACACAGACACACGTATATATGCATATATAATATATTACCTAGTTAATTTAAATTTTTAATAATAATTAATTAATTGTATAAATGTTTGGCAAATTTTATAATTTTTATTTTCTATTAATTGTAGTCATTATTTTTTGTTTAATACATAAAAGCACTCAACTTTAATTTGGCTGGAATTTTTTTTTGTACTACTCTTATTTTGTGTTAAAAGTGGTACTTATAAATTATTATTATCGTTTTTATATTTTAAAAAATGTATAATTATAAAAAACTAATTATATTTTTATACTTTCCATAACTAATAAAATTCTTTTTTCTTTTTGCTAATTCATATAATTAAACAGTATTGCAATACGATATTGTTTCTAACTTTATAATTAACGTTTAACGAATATATTTTATGTTGTAACTAAAAGGTGTTATTAAATAATGCATAACTTTTTAACTAATATATTATATTTAATAAACTAGTAAAAGTTAAAAAATTAAAAATTTACTTGTCTATAGTATAGTAAAAATGACAAACACACGCTTATTTTTAAATTAAAATACACTAAGTATAATCAAATCTTATTTTAATAATCTAACTTATTTTTATTATTTATTATTATTAATAATATATATATATATATATATATATATATGTTTAGTATTGTTTTAATTTAATTAAATTTCGTTTTCAAAAGTTTAATTTGTAATAATTAGTTAATTTAAAAAATTACACTTTTTTCTTACAAACCTGAATAAATTAAGTTAATTAGAATTTTGCTAAAAATTATTTTTTAACCGAAAATAATTTAAAATTTTACAAACTTTTATAAATTGACAAAAGTTTAAATTATAAATTTTTTTAAACGGATAACTTAAAAATATATTATGTTATTTTTTAATACTAATATAATTTTAATGTTTTTAAAAACAATTTGATGTAATCAATATTAAATTCTTCTTATGTCGCTTTTTTTAAAAATATTTAAATTTAATAAATATATTTTATTCACAATTCATTTTTTAAATCATATTGTGCATCATTGCACAAACTAATTTTTTAAATTTAATTGAATATAAATGTTAAATTTAATTAAAGAAATAAAATTGTAATAAACAATGTATATTGCAATTTATATTATATTAAAATTAGCACATTGTACAAATAATAAATATGGCTAATTTAAACGGATAAATCTAATTAACTCTAACTGGTTAGTGTCTTCAAATGGTGTACGTTGCTACTATTTTTTATTAGTTTACAAGTTTTACGGGAATCATTTTTTAACAGTAGGTATTTGAACTAAGGCAAAAATCGGTTTGCATTTGGTGCTGCTGATAAGAATCGAACTCATACCAATCATGGTTTGAGTCAAGAAATGTACTGCTTAACCATTCGTGTAAATAAGTAACCGTTATAGTAGGATTTATACATTGACTTTAGCATACCACATAATGTTTAATAGTCTACACGGCATAGAATAATTTGATATAATGCAATCGTGTAAATTTATATAATTTTACAATGCATGTTATATTAGAAATGTCAAATTCACTAAATAAGAAATACATTTAAATCTAATTAACCTGAAGTACAGCACACCTCTTTTAATTTTTTAACTACTGCAAGATGGCATAAATTGTACATATATATATATATATATATATATACATATAAATCCGCCTAGTTTGAAACAGAAATAATTCAATCTTGCCAGTTCCAAGCCTGGATAAAAGAGGAGGGTTTGAACACGCAAGGTTAGCAACCTGGTCTTTGTAAAAAATGTATACTGCTACGGAAACAATAAAAAGGACCCATTCCGGTAAACAACTGCAAAGAAGTGATTGAACGTATCTGAATGACAGAGTTACACAAATGACAGGGTTGAGTAAAACCAAAAAAAAGCTCAATCTTCGATTTGCAGAATCTTCAATGCTAACGAGACTTTGTTGTTGTTGTTGTTGTTGTTGTTTTACTGTAATTGCTGTTTTACTGCCCCATGCTTATTTTCAAATCAACAGGGTTTTGTATAATAATATAATATTATATATATATATATATATATATATATATATATATATATATATATATATATATATATATATATATATATAAATAGATGTTAAAGCCAGACTTGGAAGGCAATGTCAGTTTTTCATCCGTTTGTATGTATCAATAATTATTTCTACGGAAATATATAAGAGTAAATCGTAGAAACGAACTGACAAAATTGATAAACTGGATGTTTTCATTTGCCGGTATCTTAAATGTATTTTAAAGATTACCTGACACAATCACATTTTAAGTAATGAGATTATGAGAAGAACGGACTCTCGTTTACTACATGACATCAATTACAATTAAATAAAAACAATTACTGGTTAAATTCTACGTTTACCGCCCGAAAGACCAGTAAAAAGGGTTTTGGAAAAAAAATAATTAAAAATGACAATAGTAAGGTTAATAGATCACAATAAAACTCGGTAAGATCCAATTAGAATAAATGTTTCGTGGGATGGAACAAAATGTTTGACAAAATGTTCGAATACGTAGAAACATTTTGTTGTTCTATATTTGTTTTAAACTGTGGGACTTTGTTGTTGTTTTAAGCTGTAACTGTTATGATTATTTTTAAAACATAAGAGTTTTGTAATAAATTATATATACATAAACATTTTTTAACAAACTGATATTTAGCGCAGTCTAACAATATCTTACAATTAGTGAACATAATGAGATTCAGTTTTTAGGCTTGCACTTTAGTTATTTTTAACACGTCTGCATTCCACTATAAACGAAATAAATATTTCAATTTGTTTTTATATATTGTATATTATACAAAACCCTTTTGTTTTAAAAATAAGAATAAGGCAATAATACAACAATAACAGCAAAAAGAAACAACAACAACAAAGTCTCATTGGCATTGAAAATTCTTCAAATCGAAGATTGAGCTTCCTTTCGGTCTTCACTCAACCCTGTCATCTGTATGTAACTCTGTCATCTAGGTACGTGCAATCACTTTTTTGCCGGAATGGCGTCGTTTTGATTGTTTTTGTATCAGTATAAAGTTTTTACAGAAGCCAGTTTGGTAACCTTGAACTCAAACCCTCTTCCTTTATCCAGAGTTGGACTGGCTAGATTGAATCATTTCTGATTCAAACTAGACGAAGTTAATTTTTTTTTAACGAAAACCTTTTGCGTATTTACCTTATTATAAATCTAAAAATAAAAAGCGTATATGTATAAATTATAATAGTTATATACTTTTTTCCTAACACTTTGGTGTTTTCTCTCAAATGCGGATAAATATTTCCTTTTTTACTAGTGTTTTCCGTAAAAAGGCACAAAAACAAGGAGTTTACTCTCATTTTTTCAACTGTGGTAAATTGCCAACAAAGTGTGCCGGGGTGGTCTAACGGTACAACTCTCGACTTGGACCTAAGTGGCCGTGAATTTAATCATCACCACCGGTCCACTAAATGCGGGCTTCGTTGAAATGTCCACTACTGAAAAATGCGTTTCTTTTTAAACACTAAAGTAGTAAACATATATAAGTAAAATTAAAATTTAAAAAAAAACTTTATTGGCTAATAAAATGTTTATTGCACTTTTTAAATTATTATTACAATATGTATAATGTATAATTAAAAATATTTGTGTGTAAAATATTCCGTTTAATAACATTATTAATCTGTTCTATTGACTTGAATAATTTGTAAAATTTTTACCAACTTTTAAAACCTAATTTCAATTTTGTTTATCTGTTTATAAATTAAATTAATTTTTTTTGTTTCCAATCTGTTAAATTAAAAAGTAAAAGGTTTTTATTGCTTTTCACAAATCTAAAATTTATGTTTTTATTTTCTCAACTTTTAAACGTTTTAAACACGATAAATTTAAAAATAAGTCAATTTTTATTATTTACATTTACACTGTAACAATAAAGTTTTTGTTTTCCGATAACCAAAATAATTTGAAATTTGTTAAAAGATTTGTTTAATAAGTTTATTTTAATAAATATAAATTATTGTTATTATTATTATTATTATTACGAAAAACATTTTTCAGCAGTGTACATTCTAGCGAAGCCAAAAGTAGGCCTTTATTTTAGTGCCGGTGGTGGAATTTAAACCCATGCGCACCGAGGTCCAAATTTGAGCGCTGTACCGCTAGATCACCCCGGCACAAAAAAATAATCGTAGACCTCCCCACTGGCAAAAACTACACGTCTGAGCAAGCCCAAATAGGGATCGTTGCAGGCTTTAACGCGCCGAGGTGCAATGACGAGTCTCCACCTGGGATTAGAGCATTCGTGATTACCCTGGTCTCAGCGCCAAGTATGTTTATGCTACAGAATAAAACAATTGACTTTAACAGTCTTTTTAAACTTTACTTTAATATTTACTATTGTTATTAACATTAAATTTAGATAATTGACATTTTGCAATATATTTGTTTATATGTTTTGTGCCCAGGGTACAGCGCTGGAATTGTACCTGGGTGGAGACGAGTTTAAACCCCATTACTGGCACTCAATGCGGGCCCACGTTTGGCTTCGCTTTAATGTCTACTGCTGAAAGATGTGTTTCTTGTAAAGCATTCATAATAGTAAAAAAACGTACTTTTTAATACTAGTTTTTGGTTAAAGTGTATTCTTTTACCAATGTATTAGAATACAATTTTTAACAAATAAAACTGCCAGGGTAGTCTAGCGGTACAGCGCTCAAATTTAGACATCGGTGGACATGGGTTCGAATCCCATCGCTGGCATTAAAATGTGGCCCCACGTTTGGCTTCGCTAATTGTCCACTGCTGAAAAATGTTTCTTGTAAAACATTCAAAGTAACAAACATAACATTTTTTTAAAATGCAATTTAAAAATGTACAAAATAGTATTTTAAACAATTTTTAGAAAAATCAATAATACGTTTAAAAACATTACAATTTTAATTAATTACAAAACAGCAGTTTACTTAGTGTTTATTGCAAAAAAATTTTTAACAAGGGTACATTTAATGATAATAATAGTAATAATAATAATAATAATAATATAATTGCCAATAATCAAAAGCAAACCCATGTCTGTCTAAATACAAGCCTATTGTGCAGTAACTTTGAGACAGCACGCATTTGTTAACTATTTAGAACATAAATAAGTAAATTTGGAAAGCAATTATTATCTATAAATTAAATATACCTCTAATGAGGATATTAAAGCTCATATCAATAATAATAATAATGATAATAATAATAATAATAATAATAATAATAATAATAATAATAATAATAATAATAATAATAATAATAATAATAATAATAATAATATTATTAATAATAATAATAATAATAAGAATAATAATAGTAATAATAATTAAGACTTCTTATTAGCTAATTCAAAGTACATACTAAAATATGGCAATTTAAAAAGTTTATTAACAGTTGTTTTTTGGTAAACAAAATATTATTATTATTTATTTATTTATTTATTTATTTTAAAACCCTTTTTTTCTAAAAAGACAAAATTGTTTCATATAGTTGTACACTAAATTTTTAGGCTTTACAGATTGTGCATATTAAAGATTGAAATTTTATTCAGATTCAGTCAAACCGTCAGCGAAAACATATGGTTTTTACTTCTTTTCCTTAAGTTACCAATTTTACGCTTCTCCAAACAAGTTATAAAATTACTAATAAAATAAAAAATAAAAATTTTAATTTAATGTAGAATAAAACGATTAGGAATTGCATATTTTAAAAATGCATACATCTTGGCTAATGCCATTTAAAAACCAGAATGGATAACATAACCATTTATGATAATTTTATATTTCTAATATCAAAATGTACCAAAATTATTTAAGCAATTGGTGTTTACACATTTTCCATGTTTATTGTTTAAAAGCCATTCTAACTGTACAATATTCATTTTAATTTTAGATATTTTTAACGTTTAGTTGCTAATTATATTTAACTATTACATATATAACATTTTATTTAAAACATTTTTAATTCACATTAAAAGTTATGTTTTTATTAAACATACCAAAATATTAAATATTTTATAATTAAAAAAGTAAGTAATAGTTCAATGGAATATATATTACTATTTGTTAACAATTTTAATAACATTAATAAAATTTTAAATTATTATTTTTCACTTTACTTGTTTCAAAAATTGCCAACTGTCTTGTACAAAAGATTTTTAATTCATTTACTTATAACATTTAGCAAGTAGAATTAAGAAAATAACTTTTATAATTACCTAATTAGCTTGTCATTAATGTTTAAAGTTGCATTTTTAACATTGAAAATTTTATTTCTACAAAAACAAATGACATATTTAAAAAAGTGAAATGTTGGCAATCAATAGTGTTTCTATTAAATAATTATTACATAAAAGGTACAATTTTCCTATTTTACACAATAAAAGTAATTAATTGTTAATTTTTGAAACAAATTAACATTTACAATTTTAAAATTAAATTATTGTTCAACTGTTTTTTTTTAATTCAACACAAGTTATTTTGATTAATAAATGGTAAATTTTGATAAGTTAAAATTATTTTAACTGTCTATTTTATGTACATAAATATGCGTCAGTTTTACATAATTGTTTTCAATACGCAAAATTAACTAGACCATTCAACATGTTTTATTTTACAAACATTTTTAAAAATTAAGATTTGGTGTAGATAAAATAATACACTTACAATTTGAAATAGTTATTTAAGTAAATACAACATCGTTGGATATGTTTAACTTGTGCAACATTGTTGCAATGCAAGTTACTTTTAAATTATTTAAATGCGAACATACAAACATTTTTTATATTTTTATTGTAAAAGATTGAAAACTTGGACAAAATTGCAGTAAATTGCAGTAATTGTTTTATTTTTATCAAAATTTTAAATCATTAATTAACCTATTAATATATTTAAAGCAGTCTATTGGTACAGCATTCGATTCGAACCTGGATAGGCATGTGTTCGTTACCCGTTGCCGGTACTCACTGCAGGCCCATGCTTGTCCACTGCCAAAAAATGTAGCAAAAAAATAATTAATAAATATATAACTTTAGATATATATATATATATATATATATATATATATATATATATATATATATATATATATATATATATATATATGTGTGTGTGTGTGTGTGTAAATTAAGCACACAGAACAAAGAATTATAAAAAAAGGTTTTATTACATTACTAATTAGTAGAGACAAAAACAATTCAATATAATAATTTTATAGCATTTTTACTACTATTGAATCAAAATTAAATTATATTTTAACTTTTACAATTGTATAACATTTATTTTGCATTATTTTAAAGCCTAATGTATTTTAAACAAGATGTTTTGCAATTTAAACAATTATCTTTTTAATTTAAAATAACAACCAAGTGTTCAAATTTGAACATTATCAACTGCTCAAATTAAGGCAATGTAAATTTATTATTAATAATATTATTATTATTATAACGCCGTCGAGAAAAAATCAGAAATGATTCAATGTAGCAAATCCCAAGCCTGGATAAAGGAGGAGGATTTGAGTGTGAGGCGAGCAACTTGCCTTCTTACTGAAACAGTAAAAAGACAAACAACAGCAACCTAGATAGCAAAGTTGAATGAAAACCGAAAAGAAGCGCAATTTTTGATTTACAGAATTTTTAATGCCAAAATCATAAGTAGTGTTGGATTGTGGAATGTGCGCACATTTTTTCGTAGTGGACAGTTGGAACAAGGTCGTTAAAAAATAAAAAGATGTAATGTAGGTGTGAATAATAGTAAAATACAATAAAAAGGTCAAGGACATGTATAAATAGAGATTCATTAGTTATTAATATTCTGAACATGAAGACCATTTTATTATTCCAAACAAAAACGCTGCTAAAGCTATAATTGAAAAGAGGCCCGTATTATTTTGACTAGATTTAAGAAACAATTGTACAAGTCCATGCCTCTGCTGAAACTGCTAAGAAGAACCAAAATATGTCTTTCACAAACAAATACAACATCTGTTTAATTATATTCCAAGAAGAGACATTAGAATATTGATCGGCGATTTAATGAAAAAATAAACAAAGACATAACTGGATACTTTTGATATGTTAGACCGTATAGCTATATTTATAACATAAATAATAATTGCTATAGGTTGTTAATGCTAAGCAGTCACTGTGAAAGGAGTGTTGGTAATACATTTTTCATTCACAAAAATATACACAAGGGAACGTGGGTTTCCCCCAATAAAAACACAGCAAACGAGATTGACAACATTTGTATTAACACTGTCCGTAACATTATTGAGCAATGTCATGACTTTTAGCAATCACTTACTGACTTTGTAAGAAATTATTGAATTTTACGGAATACCGTTAAATTATGTAAATACTATGAGGTCATTATAACAAAATTTAAGTTGTTGTGTTTGAATAAAAAGTGGTCATACTGCTACGTTCAAAATTGTCACAGAAGTACGTTAAAGATGTATTTCGTTACCGTTTTAGTTTCTTCTGGTAATTAATTTTATAATTCTGTTTATGAATATATTGTTTTGTGACATTAAATAGAACTATGGCAAATAAACATATGTGGATTTTGTAAATAGTATTAATCTACTCAGTAAGACACCAAAAATAATGCAAAATATTAAAAAACGCTTCAGTAATATTAATTATCGTGTTTGTTTACGATTAACTGTTTCAAAAACAAAAGTGTTGTACACAAAATCAAATTATTGTTTACTCATTAAAATTAGTTGACAAAATATTGAGTTTTTAATTTTTTCACACATTTTTACGCAGAAAAACCAAAATTGATGTTAAGCTAAACTTGGAAATACAATGTCAGTTTTTCATAGATTTAAATCAATATGGTTATGTTCCTCAATTTTTTAAAACAAAGCTTTGTCTGTACACATCACTAATTATTCCTACGGCAATATATAAAAGTGTAACTTAAAAGTGAACAAACAAAATTGATAAAATAGTAAATTTTTTTATCGTCAGTGTCACAAAAGTATTTTACAGATTACCTGGCGCGATCACATTTCAAACAATAAGCTCAATAGAAAACCTAACTCTCGTTAACTGCATAACATTATTACAATTAGACAAGGAAAATTACTCTACCAAATTCCACATTTACCGTACAAACAACCAGCAAAAACAGGTTTGGAATAAGCAATTAAACATTGTAAAAAAACGTTCATAAAGCACAAAAAGTCATGTTAAGAATCATTTGAAAAAATCTAATTGAAATAAATGTTTTATGGGATTAGACAAAAATTTTAGCAAAATGTTTGAACACAAATTAATTTTGTTGCCCCATGTTTTTTTTTGAATTATTAAATTTTGTCGGTGTTTTTGCTATTACTGTTATCTCGTTTCCACATGCCTATTTTCGTAATAAAAGTGTTTTGTAATAATAATAATAATAATAATAATAATAATAATAATAATAATAATAATAATAATAATAATAATAATAATAATAATAATAACAATAATAATAATCATTATCAAAATAATAACAACAGCAACAATTATTATTATTATTACTATCAATATTATTATAACAATAATAGTAGTAATAATAGTCATATTAATAATAACAATAATAATAATAGTAATATTAGTAATAGTAGCAATAATAATAATAGCAATAATATTAATAGCAAATAATAATAATAATAATAATAATAATAATAGTAATAATAATAATAATAATAATAATAATAATAGTAATAATAGCAGTAATAATAATAATAATAATAATAATAACAATAATAATAGTATTAATAATGATAATAATAATAATATTATTTGTTTTTGAAATCAAACAATATTATCGATAATATATAATTAATATTGTGCTAATTTATTTATTTAGAATTTTTGGAATTTTTAGTAATTTTTTAACATAATAAATTAACAAACAAACAGTTTTAAACTTTTATTATCAAAAATTATTAGCAGTAATAATAATAAACAATTCAAAACATAATAGTTATAATGTTATTATTTATGCAGCAAAAAAACACTTTTATTTATTGTTCAGCTATTTAACAAATCCGTCTAGTTAGATACTGAACAACATTGATTGTACAAACTATACTCATCGGTACACACGTTTAAAAACAAAATATATTGATTGCCACATGTTTCTATTTTTTTATTACTTTTTCATTTAAAAAAATTTTTTTTATTAAAACAAACAAACAAATAACATAAATAATACAATACTAAAAATGCATTTAGCATCTAGCAATTTAAAACTGTAAAAATTGAAGCATTAACATAACAATTAACTCTATTTATTTTATTTTATTGTAGAAATTATAATACTGTGTTATCAAAATACAATTTAAACAAAAATATAAGTTCAGATTATTTTTTATAACATCAAGAGTTGCCATTTTTTATTTGTATTTATTATTTGTAAAATATATTACTATACAATGCTTCAACTTTATTTCAGATTTAATTAACTATTATATAAAAAACAATAACTGTATATATTGATAAGCATATTATTACAAAATATTTTATTAGTACGTTTAATACAGATAAAAGTTACTTTTTGTTTAGTATTATTAGATTTAAAGAAACTTATTTTTAATCCTTAGTTAAACATTTAATTGGTTTTAATACAACAAACGTAAAATATTGCACTGCATAATTTGTTATAATTAATAGTTTTTTTAAAGCACTGAGTACCCTTTATAATTCCAAATAAACATGGTAAAAAAGTGTAAGATTAATTTATTCCGTATGTTTTTACAGTCATAAACAATATATATATATATATATATATATATAGTGCTGAAAGCTACTTCTACTGAAGTATCTAAGCCAATAACCATAAATAATATATATATATATATAACTCCGCCTAAAAAGATACAAAGAAACCAATCTAACCAGTGTCAAGCTTTGATAAAAAAAGAGGATTTGGGGTAGGAAGGACATCCGACAGTAAAAAACTTACGCCGAATCTATTTAATAGCCGTAATACTTCAAAAATTAAAATAATTTTAAAATAGTAAAAAACCAAATAGAAAAAAGTAAACAGAAACAACAATTTCTTATAATAGAAGGAACAATTGTATATATGCATAAAAAATAATACAATAATATAGTATATCTATTATAATATATTCTGTTGCTATCTAAAATATTTTGCACGCATTTAAAATAAATTAATTTAAAATGATTATTATGTGCGCACTTTAAATTTTTAATTACTTTAATTTGCTTTTTTTAATATACTTTTAAGTAATTATTTTACATATAAAATAGCATTGCTAATAAATAATTTTTTTAAATATATAAATTACTGTATTTAATGTTTTTTCCTGTCTCTGGTATTTAATAAATTGTAATTCTTTTCAACAATTACATTATGTTTGTTTGACTTTTTGGTCGATTAAAACAGCAATTTGCAGTTGTTACATTTTTACACGTTTTATTATTTTTATTACTTTGGTAACGTCATTTATCCAGATAATGCCCAAAATTGTACGTACATATTGTCAAAAAAAATAGATGTAAAAATGTATATTAATGCATTATAGTATGTTAGCAATGCATATGAATATGAAGTAATAATTGTTTTATATTTTTATGTCTATTAAATACAATCCAGATAAATTTTGTTCAGTTACTAAATTTGCAAAATTTACATTAATTACAATTTTAATTGTTTTGTTTTTAATTTAAATAAACCTACTGTAACATAGTAAAAGAAACTAATAATTCTTTAATTGACAAAAATGATTTATTGCTATTATTATTATTATTATTATTATTATTATTATTATTATTATTATTATTATTATTATTATTATTATTATTATTATTATTGTGTCTGGTTACATTTATTAACGTTTAAAAACAGTAACAAATGTTCTCCAATATAACCTATCTTAGAATTTTTTTTGATGAAACTTCTATGTATAATTAATTTTTGTTTTGTTTTATACTTCAATGTTTTAATCCGGTTTATTTAGAAATAATATTAATAGCTGTTGAAGCCTCCAATATGTTAAAAACACTTGAATTTTTTTGCATTCACACATTGAAACCCATTTTGTGTGCGCAGAAACAAATTGTATCTTTATTAAATTTAATTTGGACTTAACATAGGCATGTTGCTTATTTATATGTTTGTGTAGTTATTAATGTTTAATTAATTACATCATATATATATATATATATATATATATATATATATATATATATATATATATATGCTGATAATTTGTTTGTGACCGAAGAGAATATACGGAATAAATTTATCTCACAGTTTACGTCTTTTATTATTTTTATTTGGAACCCAATGCTTTAAATAATAATTTGCACAAAATGTATGCCATAAAATCACATTTCTAAGACAACTTACTCAAAATTTGTTTTTGTAAAACAATGTTTCATTTTTTCCAGTTCAATTGTTGTTAGTACAAATAGGAATACCTTGTTTCGTTTAAACGTATTTCCTACGGTTGTTCTAACAATTTTATACGTATTTACCTATCCAAAGGTTTAAATGTAACAACCATCAACCATTGTACACATGCAATCACTTAAATATTTTGCAAGTTACAAATGCAGCAATTACAACAATTTGTTTTTTTAAAATACTATAAGGTCATGCACAAATTAAACAAAAACAAAACATATTATTTTAGATATTTGACATTTTTAGTTTATCTTTTATTAGTCACGAAAAATGTTGGTAATTGCAATTTTTTTGTAAAATAAAGCCGAATAATTTATACACTTATTGAATTGTTTATTAAAACGATTTGCAATTGGAATAAATTATGAAATGCCGCAGTGTCAAAGTTGGCACTGTGATATACTTGAAACCTACCAGTGCGGGCACTCAGAAAATGTTCATTTGTTAAAAATGTTTTATTGTGTGTGTGTGTGTGACTGTAACAGATTTAAGCAGCAACAAATAAATACATAAAAATAATAGTAATATTTAAAAAATTGTATTTAAATAGTATTGTTGCTATTTTTTTTAAAACATTTTCACCTAGTTTTTAAATATTTATAAACTCAATTTAAAAATAAAAATATACATATATTTAGTGATTAATATAAATTATCACAAAATTAGTTTAATAATTTTTTTGAAGTCAACATATCATTTATTGGTTTGTCGGACAATATAAACAGAATTAATTTTTTTTTAATAACAACGCCAATCAAAGAGTAAAAATCAGTTATTTTTCATAAGTTTATTTCTCAAACAATGATTGTTTCAAGTAATTAACAGTAATTTTAAAATATTTATCATAAAAAGCATCTACTATTTTACCAAATTATTTTTTGCTTCATTTTATGTTTCTCTCACCTTCAGGATTATAGGAATAATTGTTAGAAATGTTTAAAATTAAGTTTTATTTTTAAAAACCCGATTAAAAAAATAATTTAATTCAACAAACACCTTTTGTTTAAAGCTTAAACAGCAAAAATTGAAACAGTAAAATTTTAATAATTTGATTTTCTCACTGTATGTCTGTATTATTATTTATTTATTCTCTTAAGTTTTAATGCATTAATAGATGTACATTCAGTATATACATACATACATACCTAACATATAATTTGTTCCAAAAAATAGAATAAAAGTACACAGTAAAGTATATTTCAAAACGTGCATTTCTAAATTTTAAAAAATAAAATGTGGAGTTTTTTACAGTATTTATTATATTTTTAGTTTTTAATATTTACTTTAAAAAAAAATAAACTTAAATTATAAATTAATTTAGAATTTATATAAAAAACAAACTATTTAAATACATGTAATTAACGTTTTTTATTGTACATAATAATTATTTTAACCAAAACGATAGATTCAAACGTGGATAAACATGATTCTGAGTTCTACCACCGGCATTAAGGCAAATTTTCAATTGGTTTGGCTTAATGTCTAATTGCTGAAAAGTAATTTCCGTAAAATAAATAAACCAAAATTAATTATCAATAATAAATAAATATATCAATTAACTTGAAAATAATTAATACTTGTATTTTGTTTATTTATAAATATATTAAATAATTATATATATATATAAATTCAATTAACTCGTTAAACACATTAATCAGTATAAAATTGTTTTTATTTTTTATCCAAAACTTTACACTCTAATTAAAGTTAAAATATTATCAGTTCTGTCCGATCTTTTTATCAATACTAAAAATGTGTTGCAACTGCTGATTGAACATTTCCCATTTATGTTTTCTTTTATCAAATAAAAAAACGTATTTTAAAAAGTTAATTTATTTTGCACATCTGTCTTAATTCATTAACTTTTTTAATAATTTTTAGTTTTGTTATTGATTGGTTTATTAATCGTGCCTATTCCAGTTAAAGTAATGCACAAAAATAATTAAATTCTAATTGCAAACAAATACACATTTCAACTTGAGTAAATATTTTAAATATTTTAATCAAATTAAAAAAAACTAAAAAAAATACACTTTGATGTGCACAAATGTAAATAAAATTATTTTAATCAAATTTATGTAAAAATTATTTTTTGTAATGTAATAGGGGAATCCTTTTTTATTAATTTTATTTATAAATATAAATATTTTTAAGTTAATTTAATTGTTTCACAGTTTTTTGTTAATGTTGAACACAAAATAATTATATTCTTATTTAAATATTTCTACTTGTTTCTAGTTTAGATAAGAAATGATTCAATCTAGCCACTCCTAAGCCTGGATAAAAGAGGAGGGTTTGAGCGCTCAAGGTTAGCAAACTGGCCTCTGTAAAAAATTTATATTGCTACAAAAACAATCAAGAGGACGCCATTCCGGCAAACAACAGCAAAGAAGTGATCGCACGTATCTAGATGACAGGGTTAAATGAAAGCCAAAAGGAAGCTCAATTTTCGATTTGCAGAATCTTCAATGCCAACAATGCTTTGTTATTGTTGTTGTTGTTGTTTTGCTGTAATTGTTGTCTTATTGCCCCATATTTATTTTTAAAAAAGGGTTTTGTATAATTATATATATATATATATATATATATATATATATATATATATATATATATATATATATATAGTTTATAATGCATTTATAATTTAAAACCATTTATATATACAGCCGAATACAAAACTAAATCCTAATTTAACTCACAATGATATTGTAGGATATACAATACTTGTTATTTATCTTAAGCATATTTAACACTTATTAGTATATTCCTTAAACAAAACGTTACTACTATTTATAAAAATTATTATTTATAAAAAATAATTTCTAATCATAATATACAGCATTCGTTATAGCAATAAAACATAATATCTCCATTTATTAAAACTTAAAAATAAACACATATAATTTCCTTTAAAAAACATTTTACTGACTAAAATATAAATATATAAAGAAAAAGTTACAAATTTTATAATGTTAACAACTCAACTAATATACACTGTATTTTATAATTTCTGCCAGCCGTTTTAAATCTGAGTCTATCAATGTACCGATATTATCCTATAAAACTCTATTTTTTATAATTTAAATAAAGCTCTCGATAAGTAATACATTATTTTACAAACTGTTAACTTACCGTTTAAAATACCCAAACATAAAATTAACAACACTTGAATTAGGGTTTGATGGAATTATATGTTTGAAAGTCCCTATTTTTATTAACAAACTTTTGTTAATATTTTAAGTATTTTGTTTATCAATATTATTAGTAAAAATACCAACACTTATTTACATTTTTATTTATTAAATAAGTTTTAAATTACAATTGTAAAAATTATTGTAATTTTAATGTAAAAATCATTTTTAATAAACTTTTTTGTATTTTTTTTAATTGGTTGTCACTTATTAAATATTTTGCAAAAAACAAAACATTTTTTAACAAATAAACATTTAGCAAAATTAAACAGGGGATCCTCATGTAATGCCCGCAGTGACATCCCGATCATATATATATATATATATATATATATTTATTTATATATATTATTTTTGTTTTTTTTTGGTTTTTATTGTTTCAATATTTTACGACAAACATTTATCAGCAGGTGTACACTTTGCAAAATAAAATAAAAACCCGCATTGAGTGTCAGTAGTTAGGGTCATATTTACCTAGCTATAAGTTCAATACATTATCCACCTCTGTTACTTAATCAAAAATGGCAATTATGTATATACAACTATTTTTAAATAATGCAAAACTTAAACAGTGACATTTAAGACCAATTGCAAACCTCTATTTCTTTCAATATGTCTTTCATAACCTGCATCGATATTTTACATTATAAACGTGCATCGCTTCATTTCTATTATTTTATATTTAAGGACCCCTAGTAACATTGTCAAATTGTCACTACTTTACAAATGGACATTTTTAGTCCAACTATAAGCATCTTATTATTTAACATAAGGCTAAACAAAATTTGTCGTTAGTCATATTTTACTCTACCAAGTAACAATGTTAGCAATATTTTTTGATGTTTTTTTTGATACAATTTCCAAGCTAGTTGATGTAATTACAAATTTAATTTTATACAGTTACATACCTAATTAAAATAAATCTATTCGACAAGACAATAATTAACAATTTGTTATTATTTAAACTTCATCAATTATGTTTTTTATGTTTAGACAGATTTTGACACGAAAAATCGGTAATAAAATAGATTTAAATTCTACACCTATATTCAAACACAAGGGGTAAAATGTATTTAATGTAAAGTTTTGTTTTTAATTGTAAACTATCATATATATATATATATATATATATCAACCTTTTATTAATATTTTAGATGGTCTAACCATAACTTTTTGATATTGTTTATATTACTAAACATATTATACTAAATTAAAGCTTTGCACATCACCGAAAAATAAAATGTTATTTGCGTGCAAAAGATTTCCATTGATTTTAAACATTGTTTAAATAATATAAACAAAATTAAAAACAAAAAGATGACTCAACACAACATTTGAAATAAATGCAATCAATGCTAATGCATCCGTTTAAACGTTTTTACGAAACTTTTAATATTTAATACGTTTCTAAATAAAGATTGTAACAATATAAACAACGTTGTTGTATAATTGACAAATAAAAGTTATGCAAAGATTAACTTCAAAATTTCAATATTTTGTCAATAATTCAAATACTAGTTTTTTTTCGAATACTTTTATCAAACCGTAAATGTCGAAAAATAAAAATTGTATAGTTAAATTAAATAAAATGTTTTTTATCAAACTTTTTTTAGTTTTTTCATAAACTTACATTAGTCAAACTAAAATTACACATATTTTAAATTTATAAAATATGTGATTTCAACAATATCTACATTTATTTGAATAAAAAGACTGTAATATATATATATATATATATACAGAATTTAAAAAAGCTGAAAAGTACTTGTAGCTATGTCTCCCGTTGCTTAAACTAAAGTTTACTTAACTAAATAACGTTATTTTTATAAAATATATTACACGATCAACCTTTAGTAAACACAAAATAACGTAAGTGAAAATTGACTCATTTTTTATACAATATAAACATGCAAGTTTAAAAATACCACCTCTAAATTTATTTTTAAAATAATACAATGTAATTATAACATTTTAAATAAGATACATCTTAATACAGATAGTCGTTATCAAAATATTGTTATTATGTTAAATGGAAAATAGCATTATGTAAATTATAATGAAATGCAGAAAAAGTAATTTAACATTTTTGATTAGTGTAATTAAAAAATAATTCAATAAAAATGCAGAAAACGTAGAGGTTGCAAAATCTATATTAAATATTCCTTTTAATTTAAAATATTGATATATATATATATATATATATATATATATATAACTAATAAAATCAGAATGGAAACATACATCTACTTTTACAAACTTTTATTAACTGAATGCAAGCCCTCATTTGGTTTTACTGAGATGTTAGCCTTTTAAAAAGTGTTTCTCGTAAAGCATTTAAGCAATTATTATTATTACTATTCTTATTCTTCTTCTTATTATTATTATTATTATTATAAATAATTACACTTTATTGTTTTAAAAATTACACTAAAAATTGTATTTTTATAACTACATCTAAAATTATTTCAAAAATCACTACTATTAAATACAATTTATTTTAAATATAAAAAATATATTTAATTAGTAATCCCAAATTTCTTAATTTAATATTATCAAATTAATGATTGCAAGTACTTTATCTTAATTTTTTGATAATTGCATTATAATTAAATACTAATAAAATTACATTTTAAATAATAAATATTAATGCTAACTTTAAATATTGTATATATGTATATATATATATATATATATATATATATATATATATATATATATATATATATATATATATATATACATATGCGTGAAACATATATATTAAAGAGATAGTGTCTTTTCATATTTTTATAAATATCATTCTCCTAAAATACTGACATTTTAGTTATCTTGCTAATAATAGTTATTTTTCCGATAATATTTATTCTTGCATCTCTTATAATTAGTATTCGGAAAAATATTATTTGTTAGTTCTTCAATAAACTAATTTTGTTGACAAGATGAATTATGGTTATATTTATCATTTTTTTCAAATTTTAAAAATATATTTCATCTATGATACAATTAAATATTTTAGTGAGTACAAAACAAACTTATTTTATTTAGTCAACAACAGAAAAACAATTATTCTTGTCATTTATGCACAAGTATATATAATTTGTTACATCAAAAGTGTAGTTTATTAGTATCAAGCAGTTAATATTAAGTTAATTTAAATTTCAAATAACTGGGTTTTCAATAAGGTAAATTATACAAGTTTAAAATCATAAAGTAACTTACAATGATACTAAATTAAATTGTGATTGCAATTATATAAACGGTGTATTACACTTATTTCCTTTTTTCTATTAGCTTAGCTTGTTCTTTTTATTTATATGTTGCTATTTTATATGATACAATATTTTGGTATTATATATATATATATATATATATATATATCTTTATTACATAACTGAACTACTCACAAATTGCTTTAAATAGTTTTTTTTTAAATCATAAGCTTTACCAGAAACAGGAAGGATGTAAATGTTAGTAGTAACAATTTCTATCTAAACGCACAGCAATTAATGATGATATAGGTAATCCAGTTGCAATATATCAAACTTTGAATTGGATAAACAAAGCATCATTAAAACCCATAACATTTCTATCGGAAATATAGATGCGAATTTGTTCTTATAATATTTGCTTTTATTATATATATATATATATATATTCCTGTTATAATAAACAAACATCCTAATAAATAATTGTAATTTATGTCTTCTTTTCTAAACATACGTATAAATATATACTGCAGGATAGCGAAGCAGCTTGAAAGTCAAAATTTTGTATGCTTATTTCAAAGAAAAGTCATTTAACTATTCATTATTATTACTGCTTTAAATGTTTTATTGGAAACATTTTCAAGCAAGTGGACATTTTAGCGAAGTCAAACGGAGGCTCGCATTTATCACCGATGATAAGCATCAAACCGGTAATTACTCATGTTTAAGTCGGATATTCTACCGCTAAATCATCCAGTCACATAGTTTATCTTCAATTCCTAGACTAACTGCTTTAAAAACGAAAGTTTCAAACGACACCCCATCTGTGCTGCATCAGTGAAAAAATGGACAATTGTATAATTTGATAAATTTACAAGTTCTATTGACTTTTTATAATGCAGATACCTTACACGTTTTTTAATTAATATCTGAAAATATTTTTAAATAATAATAACTGACAACTAAGCGTTTTTCAATTTCTGGTGTTTACTGTAAAACATCAAAGTTTATAATAGAATCGTCCTAATCCCCAATTGTTGAACGTTAAAATAATCTTTTTGGACAAAAAAAATGGTCCATAAAAGACTTACAAAAACACAATTTGTTCCGACATCCCAGAAGTAATCAAGACGTTAAAAATATAGCCAGATAAATATAGCTTTAAGTCCCACCACTGTCACCGATTTCAACTTGCAGGGATAAATGAAGTTTCTTGGATAGAAGATCACTTCCTTGCGACGGCACCAGTGTTCATAGGAATTGACAAGGCGATGTTCTACAAGGTTAACGCCGATTGACGGATTCACAAGCTACATATAGTAAATAGTTACCTTAAGATACCTTTTAAGTATCTTGGGCATATGCTATACCACTCATTCACAAAACGGCAATCCAGCTTCAGCCCAGTTATACCGCTGTCCCTGCTGTTATTAGTCCAGATGTCTGTTGGCACCTAGTCCAGGATGTACCACATGGATGACGAACAGTCAGGAATATCACCATCATTGGAAATTAAAACTTTGTTAAGCATTACTCGAATCCTCAAGATCATTAACATCTCACAACTTTTTATTTGAATTTACTAAAGCACTATTTGCTGAAAAATGGTTCTTATAAAATATTTAATTAAATAAATAAATAGAAACGTGTAATAAACACATTTGCTAACACATTTATCATTACAATTACATTGTACATTTCTATTTAGACTGCATTAGATGCTATATCAATTAGTTGGGGAAAAAACACAAATCGCATATCATTTGAACATTTTTTCAATATCATTTAAAATATTTTTTTTTAAACAGTAAACACCAACCAATAACAATTGCTTCTAGTCCTCAAACTGCATGCTGCAATCGATACAATTCATTGTAAAAATATTTATTAACACAATTAAACTAGCACATTTGGTGATATTCTAATCATTTTGGTTGGTGACGTGATCACCTCTTCATTATTTTCCATATTTGTCAAGCATATACTTCGATAGTTTGATAATCGTAACAAACGTAAAAGAATAACAAAGTTTCTTGGCTGGTAGATAGCATATCTGTGACGTCGCCACTGTACGCAAAAATTGACAAGGCAGCCTGATTTTTTGTCATGGTTATTTTCCTTAGCCCAAGAGCTACATATGGTAAACGTATACCTCGAGATACCTTTTGAGTACCTTGGGTGTATGCTTGCACCCACCCGCCAAAGCGGAAACCCAGTTATATCGCCGTGCACTCGATTTCTGCTGTTATTAGTCTAGATGTCTAGGGGCACGTAGTCCAGGATGCACTACGTGGAGGACGAATAGTCAGGAACATCACCATGATTGTACATTGAGACTTTACTGGCATTACTCAAATCCTCAGGATCATTTAGCATCAATCAAATGACAATAGACACTATCGATTCACAAAACAATTTTATACAATGGTAAAATGTGTACAATGAAACAAATGAAAAGATTAAATGTCATTTATTTATTGTGGTTCGATATTTCTATATTTACACAGCTTATTATGCAATCAATTTCGGTGGCTTTATAAACATAACAAACGTAGAAGAACGAAGTTTCTTGGTTTGTAGACAGCATCTTTGTGACGTCACCACTGATTGCAAAGATTGACAAAGCGACCATAGCCTAACGACTACATATGCTATACATATACATTAAGGTACTTATTAAGTACCTTGGATGTATGCTTGCATCCATCCGCCGTAGCGAAATCCCAGCTATGCCGCTGAGAATTCGGTCTTCGATGGTATTGGTTTAGATGCCTAACGGCACCTAGTCCAGAATGCACCGTATGGAGGAGGAACAGTTAGGGATATAGCCATTATTAAAAACTGAGACTTGATAAGTAATACTCAGTATCCTCAAGTTCATTAACATCCCACAAATTAAGTGTGCCGCAAAAATATTAAACCCTTGACAATGTTAATTTAAAATCTTAGAGCAAATTATTTGCCGATTGACAACTGCTAATGAACCGGAAGCGAAAAAATTATTTTTTTTTTATTTTTGAAACACATTTTGTTTTTGTTTTTTTCAATATTACACGTTATAAAATTACATATTTTAAAACTTAATGCAAAGACCGAAACCCCTAATTGCTTTGAGTTCAAAACTTGCAATTGTTTTAAATTTATTAATACAATCAATTATGTGATAAAAAATATTGAAATACAATTTTTTGACAAGTGCTGACATAAAGACACAACTTTTTATTGTGCATCTAAAGAATAATCTACTAAAAAATTTAAAATAAAACATTGGTTTAAAAATTGTACAAAAACATTGAATGATTTCAACACAATATTAATTTTTGTATCACATGTAATCATTTTAATATTTTTACTTATTAACACGTATAATTGCGTTATCTATACTAGTGATGTTATTTCACCTTCGTTCAATATAAGGAAGTTCAAATTTTCGATATAAGTGAAGTAAACGTTTACAAAATTGCAAAGATCTAAAAATAAATGAGTTAAGTTTATGTCAAAACATTTGAATGAAACACATGCCAAATTGTTTACTCAAAGGATCGACAAGAAAAATAAAATAAAAGGAGTAAACAAAGAGAACTTAAAACATTTCTGATAGTAGATTTTTTTTAAACGCTTAAAATTGCCTAATCTTGTTTTGAAATCAGCCATCAATGTTTCAATTCGCTGCACACAAAGATGGAACTCGTCCGAGTTTGCTAAAAATGTTGGTTGGTGACGTGATCACCTCTTCATTATTTGCCACATTGATCAAACATATGCAAACTATCGACTTGGATGGCTTCACAAGCGTAAAATACGTAAAATAATGACGAAATGTTTTGGCTTATAGACGACATCCTTGTAACATCGCCACTATTCGCAAAGATTGCCCAGACCGCCTGTTTTTTTGACAGGATTATCTCCCTTACCCGAACGGCTACATACGGTATACGTATATTTTTTAATGTTTATTACTTTGAATGTTTTACAAGAAACGCATCTTTCAACAGTGCAAAGCCGAACGTAGGCCCGCATTTTAGTGGGCCGGTGGTGGGATTCGAACGCCCATGTCCATCAAGGTCCAACTTCGAGCGCTGTACCGCTTTTAACTGACATAAGTGTATGCTCGCATCCACCGGCTAAAGCGGGAACCCAGTTATACGGATGTGCACTTGGTCCCTGCTGTTAATAGTATATATGTATAGTCCAGGATGCACCACGTGGAAGAGGAACAGTCAGGAGTACCACCATCACTAGAAATTGAGGCTTTATAACCAAAACTCAGGATCATTTACATCCTTGTATAAAAGCTATTTTTTATAATTTTCAAAAAAATGAATAACATGACATCAGGTAATGGCAGAGCCACCTGTTCATTAATTCCAAGTTTGAATAGCTTCTCGAATTCTTATGCGTAAATGAATTGTGTACAACAGTAAACAAATAGAAAGATGCATAAATACTGCTCATTTAAAATTCTTAAGTAAATTATTGCTTCTGTATGAGCTAGAATTGCATCCAAATAATTAAGTAATACTAATCATATTGATCCATACACCTCATTATCTATATTTTAATGTGCATTATTTTTTTAAAAACATGTATATTGAAAAACGTACATTATTAATGCTATCAAGGAATGTTATTAGTAGTGTCATGTGGAATATTTACCGCTTGCAGTTACATTAAAATTGTGGCTATGAGCAACAGTAAACTTGATTCACTTATTGGGAAAAAACAAGATGTTAATAGGAAACGAGAAATTGGTTGATTTTTTTCAGCATATCCTCCATATATCTACTGGTATAGTGCTCACAATTTTGTAGTTCCTATGATAAAAATTCCTAACAAGAATGAAACAGCTGTGCAATGCTCCTGGTTAGCTTATACCAAGTGAATTTATTGTTCAATAAAGTTGACTATTCTAATATTATACAAATTGTTATTATTATTATTATTATTATTATTATTATTATTATTATTATTATTATTATTATTATTATTATTATTATTATTATTATTATTATTATTATTATTATTATTATTATTATTATTATTATTATTATTATTATTATTATTATTATTATTATTATTATTATTATTATTATTATTATTATTATTATTATTATTATTATTATTATTATTATTATTATTATTATTATTATTATTATTATTATTATTATTATTATTATTATTATTATTATTATTATTATTATTATTATTATTATTATTATTATTATTATTATTATTATTATTATTATTATTATTATTATTATTATTATTATTATTATTATTATTATTATTATTATTATTATTATTATTATTATTATTATTATTATTATTATTATTATTATTATTATTATTATTATTATTATTATTATTATTATTATTATTATTATTATTATTATTATTATTATTATTATTATTATTATTATTATTATTATTATTATTATTATTATTATTATTATTATTATTATTATTATTATTATTATTATTATTATTATTATTATTATTATTATTATTATTATTATTATTATTATTATTATTATTATTATTATTATTATTATTATGTTCAATTTATAAACATGTTCCACTCCACAGTAGCCGATCCAAAGTCCGGTTGAGAAAGAAGAAGGGTTTGAGGTCAAAGTTAGAAACCTGGCCGTTTAAAAAAATATTTTCCTACAAAAATATGAGAATATTATACCGTAAAACGACGGCAAAGAAGTAAAGCAACATCAAAAGTTGGTGGCAGCTAGTTCCAAGTTCGCTTAGCATTCCAAATTCCTGTACGAAAAAGTTGTCGGATGCGAATTAAACGTAGAAGGTTACATGAAGTTTCTTGGCTAGAAGACCACTTTCTTTTGACGACGCCAATATTGACGATCTTCTTGAAAAGAAATGGTGGTTGACACCGGTTGACGAATCAATAAAAGCAACCGGCTACATTTGGTAAACAGATAGCTTTTACGCATTTTAGGTCTAGGCTAGCAACTATTCAACTCCGCCTAGTTTGGATCAGAAATGGTTCAATCTAGCCAGTCCCAAGCCTGGATAAAGGAGGAGGGTTTGAGCGCAAGGTTGGCAACCTGGCCTTTGTAAAAATTTATACTGCTGCGAAAACAATGAAAAATGACGCCATTCCGGCAAACAACAACGTATCTGGATGGCAAAGTTACCAGATGACAAGGTTGAGTGAAAGCCGAAAGAAAGCGCAATCTTCGATTTGCAGAATATTTAATGCCGAGACTTTGTTATTGTTGTTGTTTTACTGTAATTGTTGTCTTATTGCCCCATGCTTATTCCTAAAGCAAAAGGATTTTGTATAATATATATATAATATAATATAGCAACTATTCACCGAGTGAGATTTCAGTAAAAACCAGGTTACACCGCTGTACACTCGGTCCCTGTTGATGTTAGTTTAGAGGCCTGTCGGCACCTAGTCGAGAATCGTCCGCAATATTAGCATCAATTGAATTTTAGATATCATATACTTTTGCTCGCATCCTTCAATATATAAACAAACCCGCTCATATTCACACATTAAAACCCACTTTGTGTGTGCTAAAACGACTTGTAACTCCATTAAACTTAGCTTGTATGTATGTTTGTGTACTAATTAACGTTGAATTCAAGGTTTTAATCAATTATATATATATATATATATATATATATATATATATATATATATTTTCATTCATTTTGGTTGGTGACGTGGTCACCTCTTCATTATTCCCCATATTTATACGACATAGCAAACGATCGATTTCGATGGCTTGATAAGCGTAACACAAACGTAGAAGAATAACAAAGTTTCTTGGCTGGTAGACGGCATCCTTGTGACGTCGCCACAGTTCGCAAAGATTGACGAGGCAGCCTGATTTTTGTTAGGGTTATCTCCCTTAACCCAAGGGCTACATATGATATACGTATACCTTTAGATACCTTTTAAGTATCCTGGGTGTATGTTCGCACCCACCCGCCGTAGCGGAAGCCCAGTTATACCGCTGTGCACTCGGACCCTGATGTTATTAGTCTAGATGCCTGTTGGCACCTAGTCCAGAATGCACCACGTGGAGGACTAACAGTCAGAAATATCACCATCATTGGAAATTGAGACTTTATAAGCATTACTCAAATCCTCAGGGTCATTAGCATCCCATATATATATATATATATAGTACACATGAATTCTGAAAATAATTATACATATATATTTAAATATAAATAAAATTATCACAACAGCAAAAATATATAAGAAAATATTACAAATTAAGAATTATAAATATGTCATTTTTTTGTCAATACTTTATCGCCAATCGATTTGGATTTGGTATTTTTATCACACTCCTCGTCAGCACTGCTCAACGATCCCGAGTAGAGACCGTCGATTTCGTCATCCGAACCGCCAATCGCACGCCACATTTTAGATGTAAACTAAAAATTTACAATTGGACAACAAAATACAGCATAAGCATCTTAACGATTTGAGTAATGTCTATAACGTGATACTTTTATACTGTCATTTCCATGGAGTGCATTCAAGAATATAAACTATAGCACAGCAAGAACTGACTGCACAGCGCTTCCGCTTCGGTTGATAGATGCAAACTTACACCCAAAGTACTTAAAATGTATTTTATGACATACGTATACTATATGTAGCCGTTGGGCTAAGGAAAACAGATCAGGCGGCCTCATCAATCATTGCGAACAGTGGCACCGTCACAAGGATGCCGCCTACCAGCCAAGAAACCTTGTCATTCGTCTACATGTGTTGTGTTTAGCACGCCGTCGAAATCGATCGTTCTACATGTCGTATAAATATGGGAAATAATGAAGAGGTGACTACATCACGAAGTATATGAATGAATGACCTATCAACATCATTATTGCTTTTGCTATTATTCTTATTATTACTATTAAATTGTAATGAATCGGTAAAGTTAAAATACTTTCATACTTTATGTAGTCCCTAGTTTGGATGATGGTAACTTCGCACTTCCAAACGATACATCATTGACTCTGACTGAGAAGTATAGCATGAACCGAATACATAGCAGTATAACTTGACTTCCACTTTAGCGAATGTATTAAAAAGACATCTTCCAAAATAACAGGAACGACTAGAGTATTGGACAAACATGGCGGTACGGCTCCCACCACCGAAATTGAATGTTTTCCATCAACAGATCCACAAAAAATAAACTCAAACAATATGCATTCCTTCTTACTAATTAATGAAAAATACTATTATCATCCTTAAAGCTAAAACTATAAGGTTTAAACAATCTTCCTAAAATCAGTAATACGATAAATTTGAATAGAAAAATACCCTTATCACATAAATACAAAACGAAATCATCAGATAATCAAGTGTGCCATATGTACTTACACAATACATTAACACTTTCCATATCTAGATTTAAAATCATACAGTAGATTCTCTGACCTGAAAAGTTACCTTAATCTATTGTTTATTTAAATTTTCAATTATTATTATTAATAATAACTCCCTATTATAGATAAATTATAAATTATATAGACTAAATTCAATACGGTCTACAAAAATGCTACCAATAAAAATTATTAAAACCACAATTTTCAAATTTAAATAAATAGATTACGTAATGTTCAAATTTCTGAGCTTTGTTCAACTAGAGTTTCGAGAACTCCAAATTATCAGTGCCATTTAAAACGTGTACATTTGTATTTATTATTTATTTTTATTACTTCAAATGTTTTTGCGGGAAATGCACCTTTCAGCAGTTGATATTCTAGCAAAGCCGAATGTAGGCCCGCATTTAGTGCCCGTAGTGACATTTAAACCCATTGTCGAGCAATGTACCGATAGACCACTTTAGGCTTTAACCCTCCTCCTTTCCCAACCGTATTTGAGACCGGTTACAGGAGAGTGAACATGCATTTGAGTGCCACTTCGGATACTAAATGCTGGCCTTCATACAACTTTGCTAAATGTCCACTTCCTAAAAAAAAGTTTTTCGTAAAACATTCAAACAGTATATATATATATAAATATATATATATTCCCACACCTCTTCTGCCATTTTGAAGCGTTCAATAGAATGATCTGCATGATTACCACTACTCAATTTTTCGTTCATAACCTTGATGCGATCACGAAAATCAGGTATCTTTTTGAACAACTGCTCAAAACTGTCCATATCTTCGCTGTCATCTGCCTTAAACGCGGCTTCCAAACTCAATTTATCCAAACCCGATAGTATTTCTTGTTTATCTGCAACGTTTGGCTTCGTATTATTCACAGCTATATTTAAAGATAAAAAAACATATTTTTAATTCAAAAACAAGAACTGAAATGCCATGCGTTAATATCTTAAAAATAATTTATACAAGTCGAAGTATTTCTGGAACATTTTAATAATATATGTACTACTTATTATAATTTAAGTAGTTAAAACAAAAAATATATTTAAAACTATTGAATTAAGATTTCTCTAAAGTATCGTCATAAAAAACCGTCTTTTAAGTTTGTTGCGGAAGCAAAACTCTCTCTGTATAAAATAATAATATAAAATGACCGTTGAATATGCTTCATAAAATAAAACTGTACATGATAATAATAGCACATTACTAATAATAGTGCCATTAATATTATTAATAATAAACATTACTCAACTGTATACTAACTTTTTAATCGTTTTTCAGGCCAAATATGCGTTTCCAAAGCAGTTCTAATTCGGTTAATACCAAAATCTTCATCTTAAAATATAACAAATATTGTTAATAATTCTCTAATTTCATTTTAAAAATGACTCAAACACTAAAAAAGCTACAAATAAACACCAATCAAAATTAATTGAAAATCAATAAACCAAGTACAATTACAAAAGTAAAAATAACTCAATAGACAGGTTTTAAGTTTTTTAAATAAACGTTTACATATTTTCAATTCCGTTTTAAGAGAAACATGTTTCAACAGGTGGCCAAATAAGAGTGAGCATTTAGTGCCAGTAATCAAGCTTGATTGAAAAAGAAATAGGAATAGAGAGCAGTTAACAATCTGACCTTTTTAAAAACATGGTTAAACAAACAGCAAAATGACACTAGTCTATAAAACCACGATAAGAAAATGTGCCGGGTGGTCTAGCCCGCTTTAACGGGCGAGTGTAAGCATAACACCCAGGATACTAAAAAGGTAACTTAAGGTATACGTATAACATATGTAGCCCTTGGGGCTAAGGGAGATGACCCTGACAAGTAATCGGACTGCTTCGCCAATCCTTTCAAACAGTGACAACGTTACAAGGATGCCGTCTATCAGCCAAGAAACTTCGTTATTCTTCCACATTTGTTACGCTTATCAAGCCATCGAAGTCGATCGTTTGCTATGCCATATAAATATAGAAAATAATGAAAAGGTGACCACCGAGTCACCAACCAAAATAAATAAAATGTTATTTATTTAATAACTTGTTAGCTATGCTTACAATAAATTTTGTTATTATTTTGGAAGCTGTACATTTTTGCAGTATTGTTATGCACATAATAATATTGAAAGTGAGTCCAAATATATTTTACCATATTAATAAGTTTGGTTCACATTTTTAATTGTGTGTGGGAAAACTTATTTTCAATATAATGCATGTTACAGATTGAATTGTGTTAATGCATTCTTTTCCACAAGGATGCCGTCTACATTTGTTACGCTTATCAAACCATCGAAGTCGATCGTTTGCTATGTCGTATAAATATGGAAAATAATGAAGAGGTGATCACGTCACCGACCAAAATAAAAATTTAAAAATTAACTATCTCCTTAATAACTGCATTCAAGTGCGACACAAACGTAGTAATCTGGAATAGAGATTCTCTAACTGATGCAATTTACATAAACTCAGGTGTCCACCAAGGATGTGTTTTAGCACTCACACTCTTCAATTTTGCAGTTGATACCATCCTTGATAAAATTTCCCGGTCATTTGAGGGCTGTATAACCCATGATGGTCGCAAGATAGCGGATCTTCAATATGCAGACAATGCGGTTCTTATGGCAGAAACCGAGGCCTCAAAAAAAAAACGTTTTATATCTTAATACTAATAAACAGTGGTTTTAGCGAACGTCTCCTTTAGAAATCCAATCACTGTTAATGGTAAACTACTCCCGGTAGTTGAAGAATCTACATACCTAGGATCGGTCATAGATAATAAAGGATCCAGCTCTTTTGAGATTCGGTGTCGTATTCGCCTCTCTACTACAGATTTTGGGCGTTTAAGTAAACCTTTATGGAACAAAAGTAATATTTCTATTAAAATCAAGATTAGAATATATAAGAGTTTAGTGCGTTCCATTCTACTTTATGCTTACAAAACTTGAACTCTCACCCAAGTGGATGTACAAAAGCCTGTCTATTTTGAGCAAAGCTGTTTAAAATCCAGATAATTCGCTCGTTGTCCTCTATTCAACGCAACCATTTAATTTCAACCATTTCCAGATATTCAGAAGACTTTGTTGACAGTGTATAAGAGAGAGACAATTAAAATAGTTTGGCCATGTTTTACGTAAATTGCCCACTCATCCAGCCAGAATTGCTATGGACGCCCATCCATTACCCAGATTGAGAAGAATACCGGGTGGTCAACGGAAAATTTGGACGGACATTGTAACACGCGAACTCAGTCCTTTTATTTATACTAAAAACCCTTGTCCAAATGAATTACTTAATTGGGCGTCCGTCTGCAGCTAACAGAGATCACTGGAGGAGGTTAACTCAGGATTTAATTAACATTAAAAGTCAACACACCTCAAGTGTAGTTCATAAAGTGCACATTGCAAGAGTTGGTGTTTTTGCAGACCTTTGGAACTTGGACTACCCTGGGCGAAAATGTTTATCCTTAATGATGATGATGATGATAATGAAACTAATACTAATTTATCTTTCCATTCATTATTTTGTTACTTAAATGTACCTAATAAATAACTGGTGATCCAATTAATTGTCATAACTAAAACCGCATAAAACTGACAGGAAAACATCAATATTTATTCATACCATTTGAAGCATCGTCTGATTGAAGAAGTTCAATTAATTCGAATTCAGTGTTGAAAACAAAACGCCTCATTTTACCCGCACAGTCCACTTCATCAGGATATAAAATTTCGGGTTCGACTGACTGACAAACAAGAAGCCGCAAAGCCATCTCGTACTCTTTCGCCATATCCATCCAATCCATGGCACATTGCCAACTAGTTTGCTACAAAATAGGGGGGGGGAACGATAAATAACACATCACATTTATTGGTAGAAATAACATATAAACATAACATAACATAAGTTGGTGGCAAAGCCACCTCTTCATTAATATCTTCTCGAATCCCTATACAAAAAGGTTGTCGGATACGAATTGAACATGAAGGAATAAATGAAGTCTCTTGGCCAGAAAACCGCTTCCTTGCGACAACGTCAGTGTTGACAGGAATTGATGAGGCAATATTCTTTAGGATTGACGCTGGTTAATGAATCCACAAACCTAACCGGTAAATAGTTACCTTGAGATACCTTTTCACTGAACATGAATCCAGTGAAAGTAGTACACTCGGTCTCTGCTGTCATTTATTCAGATGCTTATAAGCACCTATTCCAGGATGCACCACATAGAAGATGAACAGTCAGGAATAACACCATCATTGGAAATTGAAACATTATAAGCATTACTCAAATCCTTATAAAATCATTAGCATCCCAGAAATAACATATTATTAGTTAATTGTAGACACTAAAATGTAACTTAGAAAACAATGCAAATTCAAATGTCAATAACCTACAATTCATCGATCAATCTACCCAAACAAATAAACTACCTATTAGATTGGGATAGCAGAGTTGGTAGAGCGCTAAACTCAGCAGGCCTTCGTTCGGCTTCGCTTGTTCAACTATGTTTCCCATCAAACATTCAAGCAGTTAAAATCACCAATCCGATCTACAACTACTACTACCTTTAAATAGTAACATTACAAAACTGCCACATCATGTTACATGTAAAAATAACACCAACACAAAAAGCATTTGACTACAAAGCCTGACTGAAAAAATCCGTTAGTATGGCCTTTACCTTTTGACTTGTCTGACAGAAGGATAAACTCAGGCCAACATAAATTGCGTGATCAACAAAGAACACAATCTTCCGAACTGTAGCAAAATGGTAGTCCTCTCAGGGTGTAACCCACAGCCCGATAATTATTTTTAAATAACTCAAATATTACCATTTTTTTAATAAATACTATGTTCTAGTTTACATTAATCTGTCACTTAAACTTCAACAATACACTAATACTACAGTTTACAATAAAACAATATTAATTCCAGTACCGTACTTGCATTGTACAGAACAGGTAAATGCATATTTACTAAAAAATTAATTCTATAAAAATATTGCTATTAATTTATTCTCAATAACAATAAAATGGTTCTTAACACAAAATATCCCAAACGTTTCAAATAATCATCCTTTGCTTATTTTAACATTTCGTATAAGCAACTTATCAAATTATAATTCCATCATATCACCTACTCCCATTAGTAGCTTTTAAATTCAACAGAATGTTAATAATCCTATATCCGTTTTAACACTCAATAAATAAATGTTAACAAAAGTATTATCAAATACAAATTGTGCAATATACATAACAATTAATAAATACCAGAAAGGAAAACGTAACTTGAGTTTGTTCGTTCAAAAACTACATTAAACATTTTAAAAAACTTAAGAAAAACTCCTCCAAATAAACTGAATAACAATTAAATAATTTAAAATTTCCTATGCCGAAAAAGTAACACAAACACGTTATATAAAAACAATAGAAAATTTTTACACAAATAAAATACCTTGTTTCCTTGAAAATATATAATAATTCCTTCAGAATTTAATAATTCTCGCTTGTCAGTGGTTTCTTTTATTAGCACCTCAGCCTCGTAATACTTACAATTAATATTCAGCATAAATTCTCCTGATTCCAATTTAGATACTGAAAAACGAATAATTTAAATATAGTAAAACTTACATAAATCAAAAATATCATTAGGGTTATCGTCAGCACAATTTACAAAATTAACAAACTGAGTTTTCATTTAAAAATTGTCAATTTATACAATCTAAAATTAAAAAATAAACAATTAATAAGATATCCTAAAAACTAAAATTAAAATAATATAAAGTACAAAAACTCCCAATAATATCATTGACTCTTATCTAACTATGTATTTAAATACAATAAATAAAATACAACACTAAAAAACTATAACTATGCATATGTTAGATGCATGTATTTAACATAAACAAATACTATAATATCTGTAAAATAGCTATCAAAACTGCCAATATCATTTTTTAATTGGATAACTTGGGTAGATTGAAGATGCACAAAGCCAACTACACTACCAGTTGGTTCAACATACAACTACTTACAACCATACATTTCAAAATTGTAATACCATCAGGTTTTTGAACTTTAGATAAATAGAATTTTTTAATAAAATTTTTCAATTAAATAAAAAGCAAGTATCTGACTTCCATCATGCGCACTACCTCCATCAAAAAGTGGCATCTACGGAGACTGTAAAGTTTACTCCAAAAATGTAGTTTACATTTGAAAACTCAAAAACACTTATTAAACATAGCTCTAACATCATCTTTAAAGTTAATTGCGTTGTTATTTCAATAGTTACATTTAAAATGTAACTTGCAGTTCAAAAATTCAAAACCTTGTCCGTTCAACAGATACTTGACTCTCAAACTACATTATCTTTCCTAACATAACTATATAAAGCAAATATATAAGACTTGTACCTATGTATATTGCAAAAACTTAAAAATCATTTTGATTTCAGTCGCTGAATCGACTAAGCTTAACAATCAATATATTAACTTAAAAACGTACAACACCAATGCCACATTAATAGAATAAATAAAACTATTATAAAAACAAAAAAACTAAAATTACAAAAACAGACATCTTTAACGAATAAAATAAAATACACTTCAACCTTGGGATCAACTTTACTCGATCACTACACTCTTCTGAGCATCACACCAAGGCGTCTCAAATTTTCTATCGTTTAGTTAAGCTTTTATAAAGAATCTTGATAAGGTTCCTCCTAGCTGCATCCGTCTCCTTTATATGCTCTATATCAGGTATCACCTAAAATACTGTATTCAAATCACATCTCTCTTAAGGTCTGACTCCAAAACCTTAAATAAATTCCAAAGAAATGTCTCCAAAATCAATAAAATCCTCCGAAACCTAACCTACATCAAACGACTCAATGCTCTGAAGTTATTTGCTTTACAATATAGCAGTCTCCGAAGCGACCTCATTTTCGTCGGCAAATTACTGAGTTCTAAGAACTATTCCCCTTACTTCAATACAGCCCAAAACTCTTTCAAAGGTTACTCCTTCAAGCTTAAAAAAACTAGAGCTTATTCACAGTCAAGGCAACACCATTTAACCTAGTAAGTTTGGCTTAGAATGGCCACCCAAATTATAGTTAACACGCCCCCTCTCAACTCCTTCAAATCCTTTTACGATCGCATTGTCCTATTTAATAATAGTATTTATTATTTTCATTCATTCTCATTCTTTTACAACCCCGGGCTCTTGCCTCATTTCACCCCCCGAAGATTTTGACAATTCAGAACCGAGGACAAAATGAAGTTACTCCAACATAACTCACGTACTAACCTGTAACTATATATATAACCCGTTTATCAAACCAAAGAATAAGTTGTTTAAAATATCATTATTATACATTATGTCCATATTCTTCAAAAACTTATATTAATAAAACAATTCCTTTTTTTTCTAAAATGAAATGCTTTTAAATAATGTTCAGTCTAAAGTAAAAAAAATCAACACATCCCATACAAACAAAAAAATTGAACATTAAATTTTAAGTATTTGCAAAGTCTATTTTATTTTCTTAATAAACGTTATAAATATGCATGTAATTAGTTAATTTTAATAGTAATTATATTCTAAAAATCAAATTGTGTCCTAATTTTTAATTAATTTAACTTTAAAAATGAATTACAAGACACAGTTTAAAAGAGGACGTACAAGTAAGTAAAAACTGCAAAGTGTTAAAACAATTTAATTATTATGTAATAAATTATATTTTTATTAAATTTATTTAAAACATAAAAAAACAATTTTATAATTAAAATTTACAAGTAAGTTAACGCTTACAATTTATAATATTAATTGTTAATTTTATTTTTAAATTATTATTAATATAATTTTTAAATTGTAAAATTTTGTTTTATTAATATACTAATTTCATAATATTTTATTAAAAATTTAAAAAGAGATTTAATTGTGTTTTGTGGTCACAAATGTACATTTAGTTTAAAATTCTAAATTTTAAACAAATGATATCAAAATGTAAATAGTAAATTAATGCATAATAATTTTAATGTAATTTATTTAAAAATTTTTGGATTACATAAACTTTACATTAATATCTTTTTATTTATGCTAATCGTTTTATAGAACTTATTGTGACGTGACGTGACGTGACGTGACGTGACGTGACGTGACGTGACGTGACGTGACGTGCGGATCAAAAGTAGCCGCTTTTATTGTTGCTAATTGTTACGTGCTCGCGTTTTTTGTTTTTATTTTTTGCATTTTAGGTTAATTTTTTTTACCTTTTTGTGTACGTGGTTTTTTGGTGTATAACTGTGCGTTTTTTAAATTGTCGCGTTTTTGTTGTGTTATTGTGCGTTTTTGCTTGGCATCGTGCTTTAACACTATTTTTATTTTAATTCTCCATCAAAAGAATATTGCTGGTCTTTCCCCAGTAATAGTACCTGTTTTTAAACTTTTATTTTGTTTTTGTCTTTTTTACATAGTTCTTTAGATATGGTTTTCTCTAATTCGTCCAGCTGTGGTCTTCAACGGTGCAAGAAGTCCGTGAATGTTGGTATTTTCTGCGTCACCTGCAATAATTGGTTTCACGAGGCGTGTTCCGGACTGTCTTCGGTACACTACTCGCAACTTGCAAATAGTCCTCTGGACTATAAATGCATGGACTGCAGATGTGAAACGGAGTTGCAGGCACTACCTTCTGACACCGTTCATAGTTATGGAAAATTAGACGAAATATTACATCTAGTCAGGGATAATAATACCCTGTCCTCTAGAATTAATGAACTAGACACTAAGATTACCTCTGTTACTAAATTTTTATCTAATCTAGTCGATAAGGTCTCTGACTCTTCTTCCAAATTTGACTCTGTCAATTCCTCCTTATCCAAACTGTCTGTCTCCCTATCCCAAGATATTACCTCTCTCAAATCTCAAGTTTCTAGTCTTAACTCCTCGTCTACAGTATCAAATACTGTTCTCAAACTTTCCCAAGAAGAAATCTTAGAAGGGACGAAAAGCTATGTTGACAGCATAAAACGTAAACGTAATCTAGTTGTCAGGGGTATTAGCCTTGACATCACCAACTACAAAGAACTTGTTTCTGACATAGTCAAGAAATGTCATTCTGAGGCGGGCAATTTCCTAATTGGCAGACTTTCCTGTAAGCGCCAACATACTGCCCCGCCTATCCTGGTCTCTTGTGCATCATCTGAAGACAGTAAAACTGTACTTCGAAATTGAACTAGGGTAAAGGCACATTTTAAAGGAATTAAAGTTACGAAAGATTTACCTTTGTCTGAACGCTTAACTAGACTCTCCAGGCCCCCTATTCCCCAAATCCACGCTTGTCCTATAGTAAAACTCACACTTCTTAGACCGGATATTGACATTGATAATCAGGATTTTCGGATTTTACCCCGGAGTTCTCACCGGCCCCCAATCCTCCACAGGTTAAGGCAATTATCCCCACTATTACCTCTCCTCGGCTTTGAAGGTGTATTTCACGAATGCTTTGAGCCTTAACAATAAACTAGAGGAAGTTCATCTCTTTCTATCTTCCCCCTCGCCCCCACATTTGTTTGGCATTACTGAGTCATGGTTATCAGATGATGTACTTGACTCTAAACTCCACATGGAAGGGTATAGTGTAGTGAGACGAGATTCCCATAGAGGTAAATATGGGGGTGTTTATTTTACGTCAAGGATGGGTTAACCTACTCGACTATCACAGTTCCTTTTACCCACACAGCTGAATATAACTTTCTTTACTTAGTTGTGCGGGGTTTAAACACTAAAACTCTATTCTCTCTGTTGTACCGCCCCCTAACCTTAATCATCATTCTAACACTGAACTGGTAAAGAAACTCCGACATGTCCTCTCTCTACCGTTTAATCACTTCGTCGTTATGGGAGACTTTAACTGTCCCTTTATAAATTTGGCCACTCCTTCGACACCAGTAAATGTCTTTGATTCTAATCTTTTGGATATTTGTGCCGTGCATGCCCTCAAACAGCATGTATTCTCCCCTACTCGTTATAGAATCGGAACTAACCCCTCCTGTCTTGACCTAGTACTCTCAAATGACACTGTAGATATCGATTCTATGTCCTTCCTTCCCCCTCTTGGAAAAAATGACCATCTTGTAGTGACCTTTGTAGTACATTATCCGGTCCCTATCTCTAATACTTGCGAACTTCAATTGAAACCTATACCTGATTTCAGGAAAACTGATAGCAGGGGACTTAGAGGCTTCCTGACAAATACAAATTGGGAAAACTTATATACTTATGATCTTGAAGGTGCCTATGCCTTCTTCAACAAGGTAATAAGTGAAGGGTTAAATCGCTTTGTTCCTTTCAGAATTTCTACACATACTAAGCCTAGGCTTCCTAAAGCCATATCCAGAATGATTCATAAGCGGAATAAGGCCTTCTACTTGTGGAAAGCTACAAAGCTACCTTGTTTCCACTATAGATACCTAGATACTCGTAATGAATGTACTAGACTTATTAGAACGCACAGAGGGAACACATTACACAAACTTTTAAATAAAGCTAAGTTTAATAAAGCACTCCTATTCAAATTTATCAGGAATAAGCGGGTGGACACTTTTTCCTTCCCTCGTCTTAAAGATCAACAAGGTAAGGAAGTATCAGGTCCTTCTAGTTGTAACTTGTTTAAAGAATTTTTTAACTCGGTTTTTCAAACTCCCGGAGTTACTCAGTCTCTCCCTACATCTGAGTGTCCACCTATAACACCTCTAACAATTCTAAGCTCTCAGTCTCAGACTGCCTTAGGCACCTTAAGTCTATGTCTTGTGGTGCTGATGGGATATACCCTAGGATTCTGAAAGAATATGCGGATATTCTTTCTCCTCCCTTAACCTATATTTTTAATCTTTCGGTTCAGGCTGGGCAAGTACCTTCCATATGGAAAGTCGCTTTTATTAGAAGCATTCTCTCTACACCTAGTAAAATAATGGAAAGGTTTATTAGATCCCATTTACTGGACCATCTCTTTAAGCTTAATATTATTAGTTCCGCTTAACATGGCTTTATGCCAAAGAGGTCGTGTCTTACAAATCTTATTACTTACTCAAATAGCGTCACAGACTTGCTTCAGAGGCATCAGTCTGTTGATGCTATTTATTTTGACTTTGCCAAGGCTTTCGATAAAGTTCCACATAATCTTTTTATCGCAAAGCTCAAGTCAGTAGGGATAGTAGGGTCCATTCTAGCCTGGATTAAAGATTTTCTCTCCGACCGTACTTTTAAGGTTCGGGTAGGGGCGGATACCTCCTCCTCCTGTCCTACCTCCTCTGGGGTTCCTCAAGGGTCTGTCTTTATAAATAATTTGCCTTCTGCTGTTCACTCTAATATTCTGCTTTATGCAGATGACGTTAAGATCTGGGATAAATGTCAGCACATTACTTTTGGTCGACCGTCTGGCACGGTTTTTTATCTTCCTCCTAACTCACAACCGATTAAATCGATTAATTCTATTAAGGATTTAGGAGTTATATTTGATTCTTCGCTTAATTTTACTGAACACCACTCTTTGGCTACTTCAAAATGCTTCAGGCTCATTAAGTTTTTTACGAGAAATCTTGGAAGGATCCCACCCAAATGTCTACGCCTTTTTTACATGCTATACCTCAGACCTCACCTTGAATACTGTGCTCAAGTTACATCTCCTATCCTAAAATCTGACGCACTTAGATTAGACAAGGTACAGAGGGCGGTCACTAAAAAGCCTCATGGGTTTAAGAACCTTTCTTATCCTCAAAGGCTCAAATCCCTAAAATTATTTTCTCTAAGTGATAGACGTCTCCGGGGTGATATTATCCTGACTTATCAACTTTTTAATTCCGGCTCTCATGTACCCTTTTTTATTTTAGCCCAAAATTCACTCAGGGGACATAACCTTAAATTATCTAAACCTAGATCTTTTTCCAGATTGAGAAGTCATCACTTTTCACAGAGAGTAATCACTTTATGGAACAATCTGCCTGGCAGCGTCATCTCTACGTCCTCACTTTCAGCTTTCAAAAAGGCATATGACAATTATCAGCTTTCCAAATTCATTTAATCTATCCTTTTACCTCTGACTAACTTCTGGTATCCTAATATTCAACCATGTTAATTTAATTTAATTTTTATTATTATTAATCTTCTGATAAACTTGATAAACAAAATCAATGATCAAAAGGAGTTTACTCCTACTCAACTCGTGTATTCAACCTGAACCTGAACCTGTTATTGTTATTATCATTGTTGATCAATTTATATTATTTTTTAATTTTATAGAAGACCAACAAATAAGAAATATATTTCCATTTAACAGTTGTTTGTTTAACAAATGTTAAAAATAACAAAAGAAATTATTAACATTAAAATTTTTTTAATTAATTATTTTTTAAACATTATATATAATAAAACATAATAATAAAATTTAAAACTGTTTTGTTGGTGTAGTACAAAAGTTGTTTTTTAACAATTTATGGTATATTACTTACATTTTTTGGATTTCAAAAATAGAATTAATTGATTTATAAATAATTAGAGCTTAAAAAACACTTGTGTTAAATAAAACAGTATATTCTAACTTTTGCGTTGTATAAAGTTGTACTTTCAGAAACAGCCTATTAGATAAAATATAAATATGCAAAACTGTAAATGATAAAAATTCAGAATAAAATTTTAGTCACAAATTTATTTTTTAACATTTAGTAAATAAAAAACAATTTATATTATTATTATTATTGTTATTATTTAATTACAAATGTTATGGATATTATTATAAACAACACATTTTGTGTTTATATAGTTCATTATTTTTATCTAAATATGTATGCATATAATGCCGAATGTACTTCTACTAAAGTATTTAAGCTGACTGTATCTGTAAAAATTGTAATTATTTTTATGTATATCTTTCAATTTTCCTACTTAATTAAATTAAAGGTCGAGTTCTTCCCGTCATACGTCAAAATAAGAAAAAGAAAATAGAAGAAAATTATTTTAATATTTCGATATAATTTCTATTGGTTATAAAATTGTCAATTTAAAATAACCTTAAAATTGTTTATTTTTGACGTATGATGGAAAGAACCTGCCTAAATAAAATAACAAATTAGCATTTAAAGCATTTTATTGCAAACATTTAGAATCGCAATTAACATTGTGTTTTTTTAAATAATGTTTTATTATCACTTACTTCCAACATTTTAGTATTTAGAAACCTTTAATGCAGGGGATAAAAATAATTTTTATTCTACTTAACTCACGAGATGAGGCGCGCGTCACTCTACACGTCAATTGGTGCATTATTCATCCATTGCATTGTAATACGTAACTTGTTTTAGTATTATTTTTGTATAATTATCATTTTTGCTCATTTTCTATAATTGTTAACTTCCACTATCCACCTTGATTTTGTCTTAATTTCAAAAAAACATTTTGTAACTAATCTCCTTCCACCTCACCATCCATTTTATATCTACCCCCTGAAAACTTAAGACAATTTGAGAACCGAGTACCTAAAGGCATTTTGGCCTACTCAACTCGTGAAAATCGTGAAATCCTGAAACTCGTCACACTCATGTTTTTCTTAACGTAGTTGTAAAATTAAATAAATAGATGGCTTACAACAAAGAAGTGTTTGTTAAATATTATATAAAAATAATGAAATAAAATAATTTTCATTGTTACATAATGTTTTAAACTATAAAATCAACACAGAAAAGCGAAATATTTAACAGTTTTAAGTTTTTGATAACTACAAAATAGTTTAAATGTTAAAATTTTATTTTAAATGTCAACAAATATTTTTAAATCAAATAATTTATAAGATAAATTATATATATATATATATATAGTTTATGTTTTAAAAATAATAATTTTGTTATTTGTTAAATATTAATTAATAATTTATTTATTCTAAGAATAATTAGTGCGATACGCTTGCGTGATGTGCGATCAGTTGGGACCCTCACCTCGACACTTGAAAAAGTTTCTTCTTTTCCCATACCTAATGCCGTTATTAGACTCTCTTAAGACAAAATCTTATCAGCTGCTAAACAATATGCTGCTGACAAAAGGAGGGAAAACAATTTAATAGTTAGAGGTATTCCGGACACCGCCATTAATTTTAAAAAGATTATTTCCGAGATATCTAAAATCTGCCATCCCCAGTGTAAGATTCCTTTATCTTACAATTGACTTGTTTGATCAAGTTGGACAGTCTATACGCAAACGCCTTTATTACCAATTTACCTTTGTTTTACTTGCAGAAACTTTTTATTACTACTGAATAATCGTTCTTCAAATATCCGTTGAAGTAAAACTCACGAATATAAAATATTCTTTATTAATAAAATGATAAACGTTGACGTTTGGTTCTATAATACAATATTAATATAAATGCGACAACTCTAAATTTACATCAATATATATATATAAATCAACATGAATTTAATAATAATATAGGATACAATACACTACCAGGAATAACTAATGTTATATAATAATAACAATAATAATAATAATAAACACAATGTTAATAGAAAACAGCTTACAGCGAACTGTTCCACGTTTTTGCAGTCAAAATTCAAACAAGTGCCAAATTGACACACAGTCACAAACAACCAAATAAGCGCAAATAAACAAACATTTATAAGTTAATTTATTGGTGCTTTTTAGGCAATAATTAGGATTTTACACCCAGCCAATTAGTTTCAAAGCTACGCGTATGACATGTAAACGGTGTCTTCTCTTCTCCCCAATTATAGTCTCCTTCAAAACCTCAGACATAGCTTCGGATATCCTCAGTAATTGGTCTGCCGTCAAGTTTCAATTCTCGGAGATCCGTTTGCATAAGGATCACGCTACAACGGATAGGATTGGTAAACCCCCGAAATTAGCTGCTATCCCAATAGTCAAGTTAACCCCCTTAGACTAGATAATAGCACACCTCATGTCCCCGATTTTCAGGATTTTCCATTAGCGCCCCGGAGCCATGTCCAATTCCTCCATTGTCTAAAAAAAACAGGACCGCTTCTTCCTCTTTCTGCACTTTTCTCTTAAAAGTATTTTACACCAATGTCTGTAGTCTTTTAAATAAGCATACTGAGTTAAGTTTTTTAGTCCTCAATGCTAAACCCCATATTATTGGCATTACTGAAACCTGGCTGTCGGACGATATACTCGATAATGAATTGCCAATTCAAGGCTATAGTATTATTCAGTCAGATTACAAGGGAACTAAATGCGGTGGTTGTCTCTTCTTTATTAAAGTTGGCCTAAATTACTCCCTCCTCCTCTCCCTTGCTGCTACATTGCATGGATTCGACTTGCTTTCTATCTCTATCTCTCTCTCCTCTGGAGACCATGCCAGATTCTCTATTCTTTATAGACCTCCTTCCCTTCATAAGGCCTCAAACTCTGTTTTATTGTAAGAACTCCATTTTATCTTTGCCTCCCCTCATAAATATCAGGTACTTATGGGCGACTTTAATGCTCCTTCTATCAGTTGGGATACCCTATCTAGCCCGGGTAAGTCCTTCAATTCCAGCTTTCTTTAATTCTGCATTGAGAATGCATTTTTCTAACATGTGTCCTCCACTACTAGACATAGGGTTGGTTGTTCTTCATATTGTCTGGATTTAGTACTCATTAATAATAATATATAATAGATACTATCAATGTTCTTCCTCCGCTGGGCAAGAGTAATTATTCTGTCTTGGCTTACGAAGTTCATTTCCCTAATACAGCCCCCATTGCCAAACTCAGTTCTGTGCCTATCCCCGATTTCGGTAATGCTAATTTTGAGGGTTTAAGGAATTATTATAAAAGTATTGAATAGGTTTATTTCGTCACAGACGAGGTTAATAACTTCTATGGTGTTCCTACCCTGCCAACGACTATAATCTCACTGCGTTTCATTCGACTCATTAAACTCCGTAATCGCGAATTTCACAAGTAGAAGTTAACTAGCCTCTCATCTTTTTATCATAATTACCTTACATTACGAAATAAATGTGCATTTAGTCTTAACAGCCTTAAGCATCGTAGAATTTATAGTCTCCTAAACAAAGCTAAAACTGATAAAAGCCTGCTATTTAAATTCATTAAGAATAAGCGAGAGATTCCAACTCTCTTCCACAACTTAAGGAAATTTATGGGCTTCCTCTATCCCTGCCTAAAGTCTGTAACACTTTCAACAAATACTTCCAATCTGTTTTCAATGCTGATTTTACAGGTGACCTATCTACCAGTCCCTCACGTTTATCTGTGTCTCTTTTTATTACTCCGGAAATAGTTTGTAATCTCTTTTCCAAATTAAAATTTTCCTTCAGAAGCTCGGATGAATTATATCCGAGAGTTCTCAGAGAATGTGCCGCGGAATTAGCCCCGGCACTTGCCAATACGTTTAACCTTTCCTTAAATCAAGGTAAGGTACCTACTGTTTGAAAATTAGCTTACATTAAACCTATATATAAATCCTGATGTAGATTTAAGGCTGAGAGTTATAGACCTATTAATATCCTGTCAGCTCCCAGTAAAATCTTGGAGAAAATCGTTAAGTCCCATCTAGTAAACTTTATAGTCGACAACAACCTCATAAACTTTGCCCAGCATGGGTTTGTACCTTCGTAATCCTGCCTTTCTAATTTACTAACATTTACTAGTAGTTTTACTAGAATACCTCCAGTATTCGATCGACGTCATTTACTTTGATTTTTGTAAAGCATTTGACAATGTACCCCATTCGGCATTATTGAACAAGTTGAGAGCATTTGGAATTAATTCTCCTCTTTTTGACTGGATACGGGATTTCCTCTCCAATCGGCAATTAATTGTAAGATTAAGTGAGGTCACCTCCACAGCCGTTAACATTACCTCAGGCGTCCCCCAAGGGTCCGTCCTCGACCCTTTGTTATTTATTATTTATATCAATAACTTACCTGCTGTTGTTCGTTCAGACATCTTGCTGTATGCTGATGATTTCAAGATTTGGAGTTCCAATCCTGAACAACTTCAACTAGATATTTTAAGTATCTACAATTGGTCTATAGCAAATGCGCTCCCTCTAAATTTTTCCAAGTGTAAACACTTTTCCCTTGTCAAATTTTCAGGCATTATATTTAGAGCACCAGACTCATCACTTATTACCCAAATCAATTCGGTTAAAAATCTAGGGGTTACTTTTAACCATTCCCTAAACTTTTCGACGCACCATAGGAAAGCAGCTTCTAAGGGGTTCCAACTCACTAAGTTCTTTAAGTGTAATCTAGGGAATGTCCCTGTGAGTTGTGCACGGTTATTCTACCAGTTATATATTAGACCCCATCTAGAATATTGTATTCAACTTACATTCCCTTTCCTTAAAACAGACATTAAGATTTTAGACAAAGTACAACGCATCTTTACTAAAATCCCTAGACAGCTTAAGAATGTAAGCTACACCAACCGGTTAAAGTCTCTTAAGTTTTTTCCTTTACAAAATAGGAGGCTCCGGGGCGATCTCATCTTAGTCTATAAAATATTAAGGTCAGATGGTGTTGAACATCCTCTCGTCCCTGCTAATAATTCTCGAAGAGGGCACCCTTTTAAGTTATCCAAACCAAAAGTAAGATTCCGGCGACGTCTAAACTATTTCCGGTTTAAGGTCATATTCGCATGGAATTTTTTACCAATCCACGTTGTTTTAGCTCCTCATCTTAATTTTTAACCACATCTTAGTTTTCAAACTCATCAAGTCCGACCAGTTTAAGCACTTATTCACAATTTCTAGCGACCCTCGTAGAGGACACCCCCTCAAGTTCTCTAAGCCCCGCGTTCAATCCCGTATAGGTTTTTACCATTTCTCTTACATGGTTATCTCCGCTTAAAATAATGTGCCCCCGCACGTAGTGTTAGCCCCATCTATTCAAACGTTTAAATTGGCATACGATAAGCTTTTTCTTCTTAATTTTACCTAACTCTTTTATTATTTCTTTATGTATCCTTCTATTTTCATTTATTTATTTATTTGTTATTTTTTACATATATGATATCCGATACCTTTGAACAGAGTACTAAAAGGAGTTTTCTCCTATTTAACTCGTGTACAAACCTAAAACCTGAAACCTGAAGCTTCGTCCATTGACTTCTTCAAATCGGTGTATGATAATTATTTTCTCTATAATTATATTTAATTTTTATATTTTTATTTATATATATAAATACATTTTCTTATATTTATATACATAAAAATTTTCGAGTTTTATTTTTGATATTTTGAACCGTTTTGAACGGTTTTATTTTAGCATTCTTATTATATTGGTTCTTGTTCTAGATATTGATTCAAACGTTTACTACTAATGGAAACAAATTCTCATTAATTTGTATTTACTTGATTGTTTGCAATGAACATTTTTATTTTTTAAGTTGTTTTGAATTTTTCTATGAACTATAATTACTACTGATTATTTTAATTATCTTAATTTATTTTACTAAAAGTATACTTTGATTGAACGATGATTTAAGTATTATTTTTCTATTTGACTGATGCGTAACTTAAAAAAGAAGATAAATGATTATGGTTGGTCTGGGCATGTAAGTTTATATGCAGTTTTTGTTATTTAAATTTATTGTAAATATATTCTACGTTTAGATAATATTATGTACATTTTATGGTTATTTTTATAAAATGCTAATTATATATTTTTATAAATGTTAATAAGCTCATTGATTCTTATTTTCACAACTATTGTTGTTTTAAGATTTATAATTGTTTTTTTTTGTTTTAGAAAGAGTATATGCATATTAAAAAGAAAAAGTTGAAAGATCAATTGGCCGGAACTAATATTTCTGGTTCAATAATATTTAAAAATATACGAATTTTTGTTAATGGTTTTACAAGTATGTTTATATCATACATTAAAATAATATTATTGGCTGTTAACAATGATACTTTTTAACTACTTTTTCATAAACTACCTTAGTATAAATACAATTAACATAACAACATTAGCAATAAATGTTATTATTATTTTTTAAATTATAGTTTTGGTAAGCTGTTTAGATTAAAAAAACTGATTTTAGTCTATATTTTACAATTTTGGACTAATTTAAACAGTTCAGATGACTGGTTTAAGAAGGATGTACGTTATAAATGTAGTAATATTTATAGAGGTTCTTATTGCGGTTGAGAAAGGGTGAGAGTTTGGGTGCAAGGTTAGCAGTTTGGGTTTTTTAATAAATATACAAGATGAAGCTATGCAGAAAACTATGGCAAAGAAGTAAATGCATGATTTCAATGACAACGTTGAATAACATCGGAAAAGAAACTCAATCTTTTATACGTTGGATTTTTAATACCAAAAATATGAAGTACAATTTAATGGAACAATTTTGTTAACCCCTTAAATAGATTTAATACCAAATTAAAGGTCAATGTAGCAGAAACACACAACAACAGTTATTGGTAGAGCCACCTCTTTATTTATTCCAAGTCCCTGAATGCCAGAATTTCTATGCAAAGGGGTCGTCGGATATGGATTGAACTGGGGGGGGATAGACTAAGTTTCTTCAATAGAAGACTGCTTTCTTGTGACAACGCCAGTGTTCACATGAATTAATGAGGGGGTAATTGGGGCTTGATGCTAGTTAACTTACCCACAAGTCTAGCCAACTACATATGGTAAATAAATACCGTGAGATATTTTTTAAGCATCTTAGGTGTATTCTTAAACCCATTCACTGAGTGGGGGAGTTCAGTGAACTTCCAGTTATATCGCTGTGCACTCTGCTTTTGTTGTTATTAGTCTATATGCCTACGAGCACCTAGTACAGGATGCACCACTTTTTAAGCATTATTCAAATTCTTGCGATTAGCATTCCTAAAACGCATATAATTAGTTTGTATCAGTGAAAAAATATTTTTATATTTGAAATAAATACTTAGAAATAACTAGTTATGGGAGATAATTTATTATTTTATTTGATAGTTTTTTTACTGCTACTATTGATACTATCGATTTAAGCATTTTTGTAAAGAAAGTATTTAACACACAAAAAATAGATACACATATTTGGCAGTATTTGTGAATGGAATGTTTTTATTATTTTTATTTTATTAGTTTGATATATTTTTATTTTAGTTATAAAAATCATAACTGGTTTGTGAAGTTTACATAGTTTTGTATTAGTAGTAGCAAAGGTAGTTTGTAATATATACAATTAATTATTTTCAATTCCTTATATAGGTTTGGAAATTTTGTCAGTATCTACATAATCTTTTCAACTTTATTTATATTTGTTTATTACTTTATACTACTTAATTCTGTATATAAATAATATCGTATTTGTGACTAATTTGTTGTATGCCATTAACGAAAGCGCGATATATCATTTTTATTAAAACACACACACTATATAAATTTTTAATAATTTTATTTTCTGCAGATCCTCCAGCTTCTGTTTTGAGAGATTTAATTACTCGGCATGGTGGTGAATACAGTTTGTATTACAGTACAAAAAATGTCACACATGTAATAGCTAGTCAGTTGAATTATTCGAAAATTTCTCGGCTAACCAGTCAAAAACTTGTTACTGCTAATTGGATTACTGAAAGGTATGCACTTGATTATTTTTGTCGGAGGTAACAGAGATTGTTTGAGTGCTAGACTGGGTGGGCATGGGTTTCAACCTCACTACCAACACCAAATGCGAGTCGGCAGTAGTTTTTTCTTTTTTTTTGGTTGGTGACGTGTTCACCTCTTCATTATTTCCCATATTTATACGACATGTAGAACGATCGATTTCGATGGCTTGACAAGCGTAGACAAACGTGGAAGAATAACAAAGTTTCTTGGCTGGTAGACGGCATCCTTGTGACGTCGCCACTGTTCGCAAAGATTGACGAGACCGCCTGATTTTTTGTCAGGGTTATCTCCCTTAGCCCAAGGGCTACATATGGTATACGTATACCTTTAGATACCTTTTAAGTATCCTGGGTGTATGTTCGCACCCACCCGCCATAGCGGAAGCCCAGTTATACCGCTGTGCACTCGGACCCTGCTGTTATTAGTTTAGATGCCTAGGGGCACCTAGTCCAGGATGCACCACGTGGAGGACTAACAGTCAGGAATATCACCATCATTGGAAATTGAGACTTTATAAGCATTACTCAAATCCTCAGGATCATTAGCATCCCAGGCAGTTGTTAAATGTCAAAATTAAAAATCATCAAATATGATCATAATTTCGACCAATAGGAATAGTTTCAGTGTGAATGTATCGACTTTCAGTAGGCGTATCGATAAAATCACAACAGCCAATAGTTAACAAGCTTTTTTGTCTACTTATAGCCAATATATTGAAATGAAATTGCAATTTAGAAGAAATAATGCAGTTTTATTTATTTATTTATTCATTTTACCAAATGTTCAACGGGTCAAGACAAAATGATTAAAAATAACTTCTCCTAGTTTGTTTCTTCTGCCAATCGATTTCGTTATGACTCGGTCCATGAATAATTTGTTTTACGGCATCAAATGAAACCATAACAGATTAACAGATTCGGATTTTGTAGATGATATTAGTCTACTCAGTGAAACTCCAGAAATGAAGCAAAATATGACAACACATCTTAGTGATATTAGTTCTTGTATTGGTTTATGGATTAATTGTTTCGAAAACGAAAGTGTTGTCCACAATATTAATGCTGTAAACCTTCTGCTTTTATTCAGGCTTGGCACTGGTTAGATAAGTTCATTTCTGATCCTCTCTAGGCGGACTTTTGAGCATAATTACGTATATTTACTCAAATTTGACCAAATTCAATTTTAAACGTTTTTAATTAGATAATGTGTTTGTTATTTTATCAATAAATTATTATACATACAAGTAATGAATTATTATTACAATTTTTAAAGTCGACAAAGCATATTCTAGTTGCATTTTTAAAAATTTTAGCATATCAGTTGGAAAACTTTTACCTTGGCAAGATTATCAACTTTATCCAACTCATCATTGTATTCAAGGTCAACAAAAGTTGCGCGTTGTATCGTCTAATAAAGGTAGGCATATGAAAAGTTGACTTTTTATTGCTTATGTTGTACAACTCTTCCTTTTTTCAACTCTATACGGTGCTGAAAATGTAAATGAATTAGTTTTTTTTTTCTAGAGTCAACTGTCGATCAACCTAGTTTTGGTGAATCCGTTTCGGGGAATATATCAAGGTAACTAACTGTTTTCCTGTTTAATTCAAATTTATGCAACATACATTTGATTGTCTTGTTTTCATTTAAATGATTGACGGAACGTACTTTGTAGAAAATCGATATTTAGTCAATCTAAACAAAGGGTTGCATTTATTTTTACTATTGTGAATAGTTTCAAGAAAGGGATGCTTATAAAGTCTCAATTTCCAATGATGATGATATTCCTGACTGTTAGTCCTCCACGTGGTGCATCCTGGACTAGGTGCCCCTAGGCATCTAGACTAATAACAGCAGGGTCCGAGTGCACAGCGGTATAACTGGGCTTCCGCTACGGCGGGTGGGTGCGAACATACACCCAGGATACTTAAAAGGTATCTAAATGTATACGTATATTATATGTAGCCCTTGGGCTAAGGGAGATAACCCTGACAAAAAATCAGGTGGTCTCATCAATCTTTGCGAACAGTGGTGACGTCACAAGGATGCCGTCTACCAGCCAAGAAACTTTGTTATTCTTCCACGTTTGTCTACGCTTGTCAAGCCATCGAGATCGATCGTTCTACATGTATAAATATGGGAAATAATGAAGAGGTGACCACGTCATCAACCAAAAAATTTTTTTACGAGAAACACGTGTTTCGGCAGTGGACATTGTAGCCAAAACCGAACGCGGGCTCGTACTTGTGCCCGTGGTGGCGATTGAGTCCGTGCCCATCGATGTGCGAGTCGAGCACTGTACCCCGTTGGACCACGCTGGAACAGCGATGGGGCTCAAGTTTGCACCTATCCAATTTTAGGTCTAACGTTCACAATTTGATTGTACTTATTAGTGGTACGATTATTTTTTACTTTAAATAAAAAGATGAACACAATGTTTATATTCATATTCATTGTGTTTCCAATCATAGGATAATTATTTCCCATAGTGGTTTTGAATTATTTAAAGTTAAATGCAAAATTTCTATTTAAAAAGTACATCATATTTTAGTCGAATTGTACATAGGATGTTATTATTATTAGTTTGAAACTCTTGATAGATGTGTTACGAACTTAAATTAATGCGTCATTTAAAGCATTGATTGATTGATTAAAATGTTCAGCGAAAACATTTCACTTTAGATATAGATCTTTAGAAAGCAAAATAATAAAAACACTTTTTCTAAAAAAGTACATTATTATTATTATTTATTTATTTATTGATGGTTATTGGCTTAGATACTTTAGTAGAAGTAGCTTTCAGCACACAAAAAAAATGTACAATTATGAACGTACAATACAATTAGCAGTATGTAACATCAGTCCAAAAGTAAATTAATAAATAAGTAAAATAAGATTAAACTACATAGGCTAAAAAAAACTCAAAATCAACGTAAATTCAAAAGTCGTGTTCAATATTATATGCGTAAAGAGGCATGATATTACTTAGGAGATGTACTATGGTTAATAGTGTGCAAATATAACAGTATACATGAAATGCGAATAATTCATGAGTGAGCATGACTAATAAAACAATACTCTGGAATGGGCAGATTACAGAAAACGGTAATTGGTCGGACAAAAAAAACAAAAACACTTATAATTTAGATAGGCTAATGTAAAGGTCACTTTGAACTTTGTTGGGATTGGATAGTAACCTTGCTAAATACGGAAGACATGAATTTAAATACACATTTGTTCTGCACTTAACGTATATGTGTCATCTTCTCGTCATTCCCGATGCAAATGATTTGCTGAAATCACGATAAAGTGGATGATTGGAGATGTTGGAGATACGACTGATAAATTGAAAACATTCCTTGAAGTGCCGATGAATTATTTGATTAAGAATGTCATTGTAAGGAATGCCTGATGATCGGCTAATGATGGTAATACATTTTTTTATTTTTATAAAATCCTTTCTTTTGATAATAATTTGCAAATATTCTGAATCTTCTTGTTGTTATAAGCTCCACATGCTTCAATGAAAGTGTACCATTTAGCACACAAACTCAATTGAATGGTTGTTTGTTCTTTTAATGCTTTTCTATTATACAATAATTTGTGTCATCCCCTATAGACTTAATTTTTCTTACTTTTAAGTACTGCCATTCAGCACAATCGATCAATAAATGATAATCAATCATCACTGTTATTTGAAAAAGTCACCGACACACATCATCTTCCACTCGATGCGTACTTATCGCCGACGAAGAAACTCGACTTGACCGATAGGCTTAAAAATTCCAAATCACCTGTCAAGACCGTCTTGTCTTTGAAACAATTGTTGGACGACGGACGTGCAAATGTAGCTGCCGACTTGACGAGTACTAGCAATGTAAGTTATCGTTGTCGTATTTATTGGTGTACGTCATACAATTTTTAATTGGTCGAAATTTGAGTAAATTTTATTGGATGGATGTGGGTTCTGTTCTCTGATTGGTTTATTTTCTAGTTAAGTTGTAATTGGATATTTTAAGTACTATTTAATGTTAATTTTTTTGCTCTCGCCTCATTTTGCAATGGCGTTAGTTGGTGCACCGGACAAGACTTGACGTAGTTATTTTAATTGGAAAGAGGTGAAAAATGTTATCCACGCTTTTACAAGAGATACCAACAGTGAGTTTTATCACTGTGTATCTGAAGAAAACCATGGAAGAGATGAAGGATTTCCATACATAAAAGTTTTTTACAGATGCACTTTTGATCACAAAGCACCGAACTTCGTATGACTAAGTAATATTTATATCTATTACACACGTGTGTGTGTGGAGAGTTATTTTTGAATGTTTGAGCAGTGGACATTTTAGCGAAGCGCCGGTGGCGGGATTCGAATCCCCGATGCCCATCCAAACCAAAATCAATAATGCAAATGCCAACGGTCCGTTTTGCCTTGAAGAACAATTGAACACTGTGTATATATCGTAAATGAAGTTTTTGTTTTAACTTGGAATTATGCTTTTTCTGCAGTAGTTTTAACAAATGGCGTCATCATGATTCTTTAGTAAGAAGAGGTCAGGTTGACAAACAACAAGTAGGTGACAGAGCCCCCTCTTCATTAATTTCAAGTCTGAATGGCTTCTCGATTCCTTGTACGAATAGGTTGTCGGATGCAAGTTGGACTTGACGCGACGACACTAGTGTTTACAGGAATTGACTATACCCCGGTTGACGGATTCACAAGCCTAACCAGCTAAATGTTTTTAAATGTATTTATTTATTACCGCATTGCAAATATTGCTTTTCAGACATTCTATTAAATGCTCACAGGGGAGAGACAGGGTTTTGAAGAAAGTGCATGTACATCTTCTATAAACCCTATCAACCACATCTTCATTATGATTATTTTAGAAATAAGCACGTCCGAATTCAACTCTTCTTGATTGATTATACGGATGCTGTCTCAATTCTTTCGTTTTTTCATCATAATTGCGTAAGACCGACAATGCAGCATATGACGTCAATCTACAAAATGTATTAATTGAATTAGAACTTACTTTTGTAGGGCATTTTCAAAAGCTGTAAATTGACCATAATTTCCAAATCTTTCAGTGGAAAAATGAATTCGCCATAATTCATCTAACTTGCCCTTCATGTAATCCCAAACATAAGCTATGCACTTCGATAAAGATGCATTTCTTGGTAAATAAGTTTTTAAATACCTATGGGCATTTCCCACACGGTTATTAATATGATTACCAACGTTCATTGTATTTTCATTGTATTTCAACCGGAGCCATTTGCAAACATATCTGGAATATTTGGTTGGATGGTTCCTCTTAATTTCATTAACAAGGTTTTCGAATCTTTCTTTTGTGTGACACGAAGCTAAATCGCGAAAGGACGATCGAACATTTGGATTTCTTATCTAATTCATGAAATATAAAAAAAAACTTTTCTGCTAACAGCCCCTATCACATGGAATTGGCACAAATTTACATCGCATCTGGGAAAGGTTTCTCTCAGTGCGCTGCGAAGGGCTGGAGTGCAGTCAACTGTAAAAGATAATGTTCGGCTTGTATCACCCATCAGTTGTTGAAAATGCCTTAACACGTGAATATATGTTAAGGCTTTTTCGTCCTTGATTAATGAATGCATTATCGGAATAGATGTTCCATTGGAGACAGTGACAACCAATGCAACCAATAAATAACTAAAAATTGTAAATTATAATAAATACTCACTTATCCTTGTTTGTGCTATACGTGGCATCCAAACAAACGTTTTCTGGGAAGGCCTTATAAAATTCTCTTTGTTGGTAGTGGCAAAAACTTATAACGGAATAGTCGTCTCCATTGCGTTCATAAGTGACCAGGCCTTCCTCGCCTATCTGATCTAAAATGTCTGGTAAAGAAGGAACTCCTGCTAATTATGATAAATCTAATCCTACTTTCACCAAATCTTGATCGCATGTTGTACACATCCTTGGCCATGCACTCCCAGGGATGCTAATGATCCTGAGGATTTGAGTAATGCTTATAAAGTCTCAATTTCCAATGATGGTGATAATCCTGACTGTTAGTCCTCCACGTGGTGCATTCTGGACTAGGTGCCCCTAGGCATCTAGACTAATAACAGCAGGGTCCAAGTGCACAGCGGTATAACTGTGCTTCCGCTACGGTGGGTGGGTGCGAACATACACCCAGGATACTTAA
>JAKXYG010000929.1:0-13212 GCA_025895645.1 Cardicola forsteri
TGCGAAATTGAACAAAGACAGATCTGGGTACTTCTCAAATGTTGGACCACATGGCTATGCTGATAGCATAAATGATTACGGTTATAAATTGTTGACGTTAAACAGTCATTGTGAAATGAGTGTTGGCAACACTTTTTTCGCCTACAAAAATATACACAAGACAACGTGTTTTTCTCCAGACGGAAAAACAACAAACGAGAATGACTACATTTGTATTAGCACAAAATGGCCATTTTTATTAAAAGATGTACGTGTATATTGCGGTGCAGACGTTGGTTCTAATCACAATCTTGTTGTTGGAAAATTTTGTTCAAAATTAAAGACAATAAAAACCACAAAAAAATTGCATCTATTTTTGTGAGAAATTTAAACAGTCAAATATCTCAAATCAATTTTACAAATCCTTAGAAAATACATTTCAAAATCTGAAAAAAGTAGAAAAGTCTGATGATCAATAGAAATTGTTATAATTACAGACTGTGCAGCAAATGTGCTAGGTAGAAGATGTCGTTTTACAAAGAAACAATGTATTTTATCAGTCTTCTGGAATTTAATTAATCTCAGAAAAAAACAAAACTAGAGAGACATCAATCTAACAATCCTGTTATTTGGAAAATATTTAATAATAAATATAGAATTTTAAATAAACAGGTTAAAAAAACTGCCGGAAAGATAAGAATGAATGATTAGAAAACAGATGCAGGCAAGCAGATATGGCAGCAGCAAAAAATGATTCTAATACCCTGTGTAAAATTGTTAAACAACTGTCGAGAGTTAGAAAAAACACCGATATTCTAATTAAAGGAAAAAATAGGCGTTTATTTTTAACAAATAATAAACAATCATCTAGATGGGTAGAACATTTTAAAGAAGTACTTAATCAACCTATGCCAAATACTCTCATAGATTTTAATAATTATAATGATATGAATGTGACTCAAAATCCGGAAATATGCATTGATAACATTTCTGTAACTGAAATGATTTATGCATTTCAAAGGTTGAAAAACAATAAAACAGGAAAACTTGACGAGATAACTGCAGAAATGCTCAAAACATGGAGGTGATGTTGTAGCAAGTAAGCTTGCTCATTCATTTAATGTTATATGAAATAATGAACAAGTTCCAAATGATTGGTGGCAAGGAGTAATTGTTACTCTTTCCAAAAAAGGAAATTAGAATAATTGCAATAATTGGCGCGGAATAACCTTATTGTCTGTTCCTGGTAAGGTGTTTTGCAAAGTAATTTTAAATCGTTTAAGTAATGCGGTAGATAAACACTTTTGAAAACAACAAGCAGGTTTTCGGAAAGGAAGAAGCTGTATTGAATAAATATTGATCCTTTGTAACCTTATTGAGCAAAGTTAAGAATTTCATCAATCACTTACAATTAATTTTATTGATTTTATAAAAGCTTTTGACAGTAATCATCGAGAATCTTTGGGGAAAATTGTTTTACGGAATACCGTTAAAATATGTGAATATTATGCGTTCGCTATACCAAAATTCAAGTTGCTGTGTTCAAACAAAAAGTGATCATACTGCTATGTTCGAAATTGTCACGGGAGTACGTCAAGGATGTATTTTGTTACCGTTTTTGTTTCTTCTGGTAATTGATTTTATTATGACTCAATCCATGAATAATTTGTCTTATGGTATCAAATGGAAACAAGGTAGATTAACAGATTTGGATTTTGCAGATAATGTTGGTGTTAGGACGACACCGAACCACGATTGATAAGTAACTCATCGGACCAATCATAATGAAGTCAGAGTGTGGTACGGACAACCAGTGGAGTGGATATCAAGCCCACTCCTATATATATATGTTATGTGTAATTTGGAATATTTGATTCTGGTCTGAACGTGTTTTGACTTCTTGTTTTGAACCCTGGGACTAGTGGGTTAGAAGGTCAAGGTATTCAGACAATAAGTAGATCAGTTAAACACTAATCTGCCCAACACCCAGGCATAACAGTTAATTTACTCATTAAAACTACAGAAATGATGCAAAACATGACAACACGATTCAGTGATAACAGTTCTCGTATTGGCTTACGGATTAATTGTTCAAAGACAAAAGTGTTGTGCATTGAGTTAAACAATGATTTGCCCATTAAAATTAATGGACAAAATATTGATACTGTTGATTCCTTTACATATCTGGAAAGCATTATTGGTAAAGATGGAAAAGTCGAAAATGATGTTGAAACCAGACTTGGAAAGGCAATGTCAGTCTTTAATAAACTCAAATTAATATAGACATGTTCTTCCATTCGTCTGAAGACAAAACTTCGTTTGTGCGCATCAAAAATCATTCCTACAGCAATATATGGGAGTGAAACGTGGAAACGAATAAACAAGATTGATAAGATGGTAAATGTTTTTTATCGCCGGTGTTTTAGAAGTATTTTAAAGATTACCTAGCGCGATTACATTTCAAATGATGAGATCATAAGAAGAACTGACTCTCGTTCACTCCATGACATCATTACAATTACTTAGTCAAATCCTACGTTTACCGCCCGAAAGACCAGCAAGGACGGTTTTGGAATGGACAATTGTAAATAGTAAAATAGGTTGGCAGACTACAGAAAAATTGATTAAGAACTATTCGGGAAAATCTAATTGAAATGAATGTTTCATGGGCATAAGGAAAACGTTTGGCAGAATGTTCAAATACATGAAAACATTGTGTTGTCTCATGTTCTCTTTGAATTACGAGACTTTGTTGTTGTTGTTGTTTTTGCTGTAATTGTTGTTTTATTGCCCCATGCTCATTTTTTTAAAAGTAGAGATTATTTAAAATTTGTTAAAGTAAATGTTAACTGACCAATTAAAAAGATTTTATTTATTTCCCTTACAAATCTGTAGAATTTAATTGTTGTAGATTTCAAAATCAGAAATCTAAATCTACTGGACAACGAATTACTAAGTAAATTATTTTTAAAAATTTTTTTTAGATCCAAAGATAATGGTTGTCCAGCGATGTTTACTGTGAAAATTATGGAAGACGGAAAATATGGTATTGATAAAAAAATTTAAACCATAATCACTCATGTTTGGCTGAGGAGGCTGCTATGTTTGTAAAAAGACGAAAGCTTACTCATTCAGAAGAAGAAGAGATCAAACATATTTTACCTTATTACTCTGTGAGTAAAATACAAACATATATTAAAAACAAGTTTCATAAAGAAAGTACACGAAAAGATGTATCATGCTGTAACATGCTGTATAAGTACAGAAATAATAATAATAATAATAATAATTGTATATTAGGTCCTATCCTCTTTTTACTTTATATCAACGACATTGATAGAGAAATAACCTGCGGTGAAATGTTTATTTTTGCGGATGACATTAAAATAGCTTACGATTACGATAAAAGCTCGGAATCAACGCACCGCAATATACAAGAAGATTTATCAAACTTTTATCAATGGTGCATTAACCACCAAATAGAAATAAACCTCGATAAATCTTTCTATTATTCATTTGGCAGACGTTTCGTACATCCAATCAGTTTGGGTAATTACACAATAAAAACTATACCAATGATTAAAGACTTGAGCACCTACTACTCAAAAGACTTACGATTTTCTGAGCATGTATCCCATATTACTAACAAATGCAAAAAATTATTAGGACGAGCAAATAATATATTTATTCTTAAAGAAAGCAAAATAGCTTTCTTCAAATATGCTATTCGGCCAATAATTGACTATTGCTGCTGCATTCACAATTTTACATCAAAAACAAATTTAATGAAAATTGAAAATGTTCAAAGATATTTTACAAAAATGATTATTGGTTTTTCATCAAATATGGACTACAAAGAAAGAAATCAATTGCTCAATCTTGAGCCTCTATGGCTAAGAAGGATCCAAATGAATCTATTGTTATTCCATAAATCAATCTTCAATAATAATTTGAACTATTCAATAAAATTTGATGCAAACAAATTTAAACGTAAACTAAAAAATAAAGAATATACAGTGCGTAAAGTGCATCATAAATCATCCCTGAGAGCAAAATTTTTCTTAATTAAATATTCTAAATTATGGAATAATTTACCAATCAATTTAAGAAAAATACAAAACTTTAAAGCTTTTAAATCTAATTTAAAAAATACATCAACATCCATACTGTTCCCAATATCACTAATCAAACAACGTTCAATTATTTTGTTGGTCTATGAGAAACTTCTTTTCATTATATTGTTCACTTAAAAATCGCAATTCGCCCATCTAAATAAAAAATAATACTATTTTATATACATTGTTTACCGTTTTCCAACTATTGTTTATAATTTTTATACATTTCTCTTTATATAACCCCCAGTTTACTAATAATCCAATTATGACCAAACATTTTTCAAATTATTTTTAGTTCAAATTGTGCGGGCAAATACCAACAAACTAAAATTGTTCATTTTATTATTTGTTTATTTTTAAAATGTATATAACATTATCAATATTAATTTTATTTTAATATATATTAATAATTATATATATATTAACATATTAAAAATTTTTATAGTTTGTGATCAGACCTGTAAATTGGTTTGTACCTCAAAAAATGCAATACTGTAAATGCTTTTTTGAGTAATAAATTATTATTATTATTATTATTATTATTATTAATTTGAAAACAAAATTGGGTCACAGTATGATTTTTTTTAATTTTTTGTAGAATTTGTAAATTTAAAACAAACACTAATTAATTTGGAAGAAAATGATTTAGTAGCTTATAATAGGAATTATAATGAGAACAGTTATTCCATCATAAGTTTCTGCCATTTTCAACAAATCCAAATGCATTAAAACGTTTTCGTGACTTAACTAGGTGTCACACCATTAGCAGGTATGTTGTTTATTAGATTACAATTGATTTAGTTTTGAAAGTATTTTAAATAATTTAAGGAGCAATCATCGGCGTGTTTATTCATCAGTAATCTGCAGGTGGTTGCGTTTGAAACGGATGTGGATTCCGGCTTTCAAAACTGTGATGAATGTTGGCAATCATACAAATAATCGAGTTGAAAATTCCCATAGGCATATGAAATCTTTGCTTTATAGGAATGCTTCACTTGAACAATGTATTTGGCACATATGGGAATATATAAAATTTAAAATTGATGATTTACGACGCGCTCATTATTCAATAAATAGGATAGAAAATTATGGTCAAGAATTGGCATTAGAAAAGTATCTACAAAAATTAACCAATTATGCTGCAAGATTATCATTAAAAAATTATGACTCAATAAAAGAAGAATGAAGAAATAATCCAAGCAGCCAATTAACAACTGAAATTGGTTATCGTTCAGTTAAATTTTTTAATAAAAATGATAAATTTTCGGTAGATAGGGTTAACGCAGTATGTACTTGTACATTCTTTAAAACCGTAAAACTTCCCTGTGAGCATTTAATAGAATCAGAAAAAATGAATATGTTACATTGTGGTAAATATATATATATATATAATTTCTTTGTAGATCTATTAACTCACAGTTGTAGGTGAACTATTCAATATAGAAAATTGTTTAACATTGAACCACCTACTGGAAGCCGAAAAGATATGCTGAACCAATGCCAAAAAACTTTTTAAAAGCAAAAAGAAAAGTAAATGAATTAACAAATCTTTATTTCATTTTGATCCAATTATTTATACTACTACTTTTTTTAATATAGATGGTAAAAGTGTATTTTATGCTGAATGTATCTTTAGTGAGATATTAAAGCTTAATAATAATAATAAAAATAATGCACTTATTATTATAATAAAATACTACTAACTTGTTTCATCATAAAATGCAAATTATTTATTTATTTAATTATTTATATTAATATTAGGCAAAGGTTAGATGTCATAAAATAAAATAGAAGTTAATTATATAAGTTGAAGGAATAGAAACATAAAAAAACTAAAAAACAACAAATTTATTTAGGAAATACAAGTAATAATTATTTTAATTAATAATTAGCATTTATTACATTAAAAGAAAATTTTATCATAAAAATCATACTACTTATTAACAGTCAGTCAACAAAATTGACAATTTTTTTAATTGGTTAATCAGGATTCTCTTGGACCCCTACGCTTTTCAAGATAAAATTAGTAAATCATTTCTATCGGTTTAATAATAAAGAATAATTTCCAAATCATATAAATATTCGATGATATCTAGAGCTTACCCGGGAAGATTTAATTAAAATTAATGTTTCATGTGATCAAACAAAACGTTTGGCAGAATGTTCAAATACATGGAAACATTTTGGGTAAGTCCTATTAATCGCTAAATGTATATATGATTTTGAAATCATTCTTTATTATTAAATCAATAAAAATGATTTACTAATTTTATCTTAAAAAACGTAGGGGTCCAAAAGAATATTCAAATATATGGAAACATTTTGTTGTCTCATGTTTTCTTTGAATTACAAGACTTTGTTGTTGTTGTTTTTGCTGTAATTGTTATCTTATTGCCCCATACTCATTTTTTTAAAGCAAAAGAGTTTTGTAATAATAATAATAAAATGTAAATATAAATCAACTATTAAATATTTAACATTATTTAAAATTTTTAATATTTATTTTTACAGAAAAATATTAAAAGATAAATTAATTTAGATTAAGTTTATTTCTAAATTTTCAACACTAATTTATTTAAGGGGTGTATATACATGTGTGTGTGTTTGCGTAAAAACAAAAACAATTTTGAATGTAATATAGTTAACTCCGATGGCTTGTAACAGAATTCAAGTGACGGCGTGATCCAATTTTCATAATAATAATCAAGTAAAACAAAATTTATTAAAAATATAAAAGATAAAGTAACAAAAACTTTAAAGTATAGTTTTGAATTAAATATTTCAATCAAAATTTTTTAGTAAAATTTTTTTACTACTTTGTTAGAAAAATTAAATAATAAATCTGTAAATAACAATTTAAAATATAAAATAATTTATTAGAAAATTAAAATAAACCATTTAAAAATGTGTAAAAAATATATAAAAATGTAAACACCAAATAATTGCGAAATATGTTAACGCATTTTAAAACAATTAAAATGTATTAATGTTTTTTGAAATAAAATTGCATATTTTTATTAATTTTGTATATTTATTTTTTATTTAACAATTTTTATTTTAGTAATAAATATTAAACCTTTTCTAGCAATATCACAATCTTATAAACAAATAAATTTTCTTTTTAGATTAAAATTGTGTTGCAAATTGACGTTATTGTATGATATAATTGAGTAAACACTTTATAATAAAAATACAAAAATATTTATAGTTTATTTTTAAAAAGAAATTAAAAAGAAATTACCTTTTGTCTGGAAGGTTGTCCACAATAGACATATATATATAAGTCAGGCTTCAGATTAACACCTTCGTGCTATAGGCCTATAAGTATTCTATCAGCCTGTAACAAAATTCTGGAAATAATTATTAAACATCATCTGCTCTCCTACCTTACTAAACACAATTTACTACTTGCCGTTCAACATGGGTTCCTTCCACAACGCTCATGTCTCACAAACCTCCTCTCCTTTACAAACTCAATCACTTCTCTCCTTGAAACTAACTCACAAATTGACACGATTTGTTTGACTTTTCTAAAGCTTTTGACAAGGTTTCTTACTTTTTACTTCTCCATAAATTAGCTACAATTGGGATAGTCTCACCTTTAATTGACTGAATAGCCGACTTTTTCACAAACAGACTTTTTAAAGTGAAAATCGTTGACACTCTTTCAGAACCTTCAATAATTTCCTCTGGGGTCCCTCAGGGTTCTTCTACTTTATGCAGATGACCTAAAAATTTGGTCTACTAACCCTTTTATACTACAGTCGGATATTTATAGCATTCTTAATTGGTCAGTGCAAAATACACTTTCTATTAACCTCGATAAATATTATTACCCATTTTTTGATAAAATTTTAACAAATAAATATTATCTTACAGCTCCTAAAAATGTTCTCATAACTCAGGTCACATCCTTAAGGATCTTAGAGTTACTTCTTCCTCTTCTCTGTCATTTAGTAAACACTATTCCCGGGCTGCCAAAAATGTTTCAGTCTTATTAAAATTTTTCAATGAACTTTCTCCAATTTTACCCCTACCTGTTTTCAAATACTTTATTCTAATTATTTTCAACCACACTTAGAATACTGCTCTCAAATTACATTTCCGATTTTAACTAAAGATAAAATCCTTCTTGATAAAGTCCAACGCAAAGCCACTAAAATAGTTTAAGGCCTTAAAAATGAAGAGTATAAGACTTAAATATTTCAATCTTTTCCTACTAAAGAAGAGGCGATTTTATTTTAGTCTATCAATTACTTCACTCAAACCAAAAAAAGCTATTTATACCTCCTAGAGCCAACCCTTTGTAGGGACACAGATTTAAGCTTTTTATACTCAGAACAAAGTCTCGACTCAAACTACATTATTTCTTGCATAGGGCCATCTCAATGCCTGGAATCGTTTAACTAGGTATATCGTTAACTCCACAAACCTTTCTTTCTTTAAAAACAATTATGACAATTTCTTCCTTTTAATTCAATTACTTTAGTTTTCTAATTCTTCTATATTATTTCTGCTCTATTAATTATTCCTTCTGTATTCAATTTCTTCCTACCTCATTTCTCTGTTTTTATCTATCTATCTTCTATTTCTATTACTTTTAATATTTATTCTTTTTAATTCTATTTTCTGCTTTTATTTTTAATATATTCCACTTTTTTTTTGCATATTTCTTCCCTATCACCGAAAAAAAATTGATGTCAAGAAACGTGTTGCCAAAAAGTCCCTGACCTAATTAAACCGTTTTTCAAACCTGCAAACCTGCAAACCTGCAAACTTGTATACTAAATACAAGTTTTATATATATATATATATATATATATATATATATATATATATATATATATATATATATATATATATATATCTATTGGAGCGTTATTCATCCTTTTCTTTTCTTCTTTTTTGAAGATTATTGCAGTGTTTTTGCATTATAATAGGTACTTGTTTTATTATTTTTTGTATATTTATAATTTTTACTCGTTTTCAATAATTGTTAACTTCCACTATCTACCTTGATTTTATCTTGATTAAATTTTTTTTCTGTGACTAATCCCCCTTTACCTCACCATCCATTTCATTTCCCCCCTGAAAACTTGAGACAATTTGAGAACCGAGTACTAAAAGGCGTTTTGGCCTAATCAACTCGTAAAAAATCCTGAAATATATCTTACATTTTTATACAGATTTATTAATTAATTGTAACATAAAACCGTAAATTATATATTAATTTAAATTATTTAAATTATTTATTAAAAAACTGATATTAAGACAAGGTAAGAGATTTATTATTTTTACGCTTATCAGATTATAGGTTTCAGGTTGGTTTACAAGTTAAGTAAGTATCGAACTCCTTTTGATTCTCGGTTTAAATGTTATTAGTATTATCATAATAAAAAATAATAATAAATAATATAAATAAAAATTAAATTTAAAATATAAATGTAAAACAAAAGAATATTAAATTGTTACAAATATATTAAATAGATAAAAATTTAATAATTTTCCTTAAAAATCTTAATGCGGTATTCAAGATAGAGTCCTCTAAATTTAAATCAATTGCAGATACACTTTTTACAATGATACACTAAAAGCAATTTTTTTTAAAAGATTAATAATATTTTTTTGAAAAATCTTTTAGACATTGTTAGCAGCAACATAAACTAGAAAAATGTGATATTGTAGATAGGAAATTAAGCACGTTATTGAAGGGATTTTGGACAATTATTAACAAGGTTCAAATGTTCAACGCAAGTTGGTACATGCAACATCTAACAATAGTGTTAATCCAATATAAGTAATTATAAATACTACTACAAATACTACTTAAATTCTTGATTATCAAAACAATAACTAACTCTAGTAATGGCAGTATTGGATTTTAAAATATTCAAAATATTTTCCAGTTTTTGTTCAAACTTAAAACAAGTCACTATTTAAGTAGTGCTTATAAATTTCTATTTACGGTGATATTCTTGATTATCTTCATGTGCTTATTAGAACATAATAATATTGATTTAAGTCTATAGAAAACTGACATTGCCTTTCTAAGTCGGGCTTTAACATCAAGTTCGGTTTTCCCATCCTTACAATTGTTACTTCCCAGATATGTGAAAGAATCAATAATACCAATATTTTGTCTACTAATTTTAATTAATAAATAATCATTAGAGTTTGTGCATAATATATTCGTTTTTAAACAGTTAATTCGCAAAACCAACCCGAAAACTAATATCATTGAAATGTTTAACAATGGGGTTTTAAGGGATTATGTTTTTAGAAATGTTATATTAGTATTGTCAGATTCACTTGAATAATAAATTTACTAGGTTTTCCAGTCAACCAGGAGCACTGTACAGCTGTTTCATCCTTATTTGGAATCATCAGCAGCGCATACCTTTCAAGTTTTACACACATGAACTTGAACCCACGTCCTATCTGGTGTCAGGCCAGCGCCTTAAACCACTGAGCTACGGGTGGATGACCTTCGACCTGTAAATTTATTATTTATAGTGAATCTGATCAATTCTAATTGCCCAGTGTCCTCAAATGCTGCTACGTTACTACCGGTTTAGCAAGTGAGAGAACCCTTTCACTAGGACTTTACCATATAGGTCCTTGCATACTGCCAGGTTTAATAGTCTATATAGTACGGTTCGGTTATATTTAACAATGGGGTTTTAAGAGATTATGTTTTTAAAAATGTTATATTAGTAATGTGTTATCATTTTTTACATCATTTCTCGAGTTTCACTGAGTAGACCAATATTTTTATCATTGGGTTCTTTTTGTAATTCCAAATAAAATTATACAAGCACAAACACTACGATCAAGCTAAATTGAACGTAACAACAAACTATTTTTATGCTCACAAAGCAGGTTTCAACGTGTGAATATAAACAGATTTGAGAAATTTCCACATATTCGAAGCTTGAAAAGTAATTAAAACTTTAAAACAATTTGTGAAATTGACTTGATAATTGAATAGTAGCAAAGGATGTGATATGGAGAAAATAGCAATTGTTAACCGTCATACACAAATTTCGACCAATTAAAAACCACTAAAAATTATATGACGTACAACAATTGTCGAAAAAATGTATGTGTTCACATTCGTTCGACCCATTATTGATCCAGTTTGAAATGTGTTCTTTAACCCGATTAGTTAAACGACGCATTGTACGACCAATATACTTTTCACTTGCAAGTGTGGTGAAAATGAGCTTATTCTAATTATTGCAAATTTTCTTTTAGGAAAAGTAATAAATACTTATTGTAATCAGAGTGCTAACCCCGAGGTCAAACCTTCATCATTTATTGGGACTGACTAGATTAGGCTATTTCTATTCTAGATTAAGCAAAATTATTATGCATAAGAAATTTAAGTAACGCGCGTTTTTAAACAACTACAAATACACCGCATGTGTATGGCAAACAGCTCTCTACCTCTTTCTTAATATGTATATATATACGGATTCATTTCATTTAGGAACCTAGACGAATGGGTACAAGATTACGCCTAAAGTATTTAAAAAGTGTACCATACATAGCCTTTGGAAAAACGAAAGCGATCTTGACTAAAAATTAAGCGGTTTTGTAAACGTTTACAAAAAATAACACCTTCTATCGGCCAAAATATTTATTACATTCTTACATTGTTCAAATTTATAAATCTATCACAACCATAATTGTTCCATCAGGTGTACAACTATGGAATTAATAAAAAGATGAAGTAATTAATTGAACAAAAAACACAAATTGATTTATTCTTATGGTTAAAGTTAGCATGCAAGTTTATAATTTGTTTCTGATTTATAATGTTGGTTAGTTATGTCAAAAACATGTGGCGTTTTTATCGATTTAATTTTTCACTTAACAATGAAAGTATTGTACTAAAAATAGAATGCAAAATGTGGTAATTGCACAGTGAGTGGAAATGAACAAAGTAACAACACGTCAAAACAGATACAATTATTCAATTAAATTTTGTAAATATATTTTTAACCTTGAATTTTACATTGATGGTAATACTCTTGACTGTCTTTAGGTGAATAGTAAAACATAATTATATTGATTTCAGTCTATAGAAAACTGACATTGCCTTTCCAAGTCTGGCTTTGACATCAATTTCGGTTTTTCCGTCTTTATCAATATTGCTTCCCAGATATGTAAAAGAATCAACAGTATCAATATTTTGTCCATTAATTTTAATGAACAAATAATGATTTGACTTTGTGCAAAACACGTTCGTCTTTAAACGGTTAATTTACAAAACTAACCCGAAAACTATGTGTTGTCATATTTTGCATCATTTTTGGAATTTCACTGAATAGACCAATATTATCTGCAAAAGCCAAATCTGTTCATCTGACATGGTTCCATTTGATGCCATATGATAAATTATACATCAATCGAGTGATAATAAAATTAGTTCCTAAAAGGAACAAAAATGGTGACAACATACATCTTTTATGTACTCCTGTGGCAAGTTCGAACATAGCACTGTGACAACATTTTGTTTGAGCACAACAACGTCAATTTTGGTATAACGAACGCATGATATTTACAAAGTTTAATAGTTTTCCGTAAAACTTATCGATTTCCAACAACGATTCTCGATAAACACTGTCAAAAGCTTTCATAAAATCAATAAAATTAATTGTAAGTGATCGCTGAAATTCTTGACATTTTTCAATAATCTTGTGGTGGGTAAGTATCTGTTCAATACAAATTCTTCCTTTCCGAAAACCTGCTGTTATTCTTAAAGATGTTTATTTACTGCATTACTTAAATGGTTTTAAATTATTTTGTAAAACACCTTACCAGAAACAGACAATAAAGTTATTCCGCGCCAACTCTTGCAATTTTTCAGGCTTCCTTTTTGGGAAGAGTAACAATTAATCTCTACTGCAATCATTTAAAACTTGTTCATTATGCCATATAACATTAAATAAATAAGAAAGTTTGCATACTACTACTACCGTCACCTCTATGTTTGAGCATCCCTGTAGTTATCTTGTCAAGTCCTCCTGCTTTATTGTTTTTCAACCTGTGAATTGCATGAATCACTTCAATTACAGAAATGCCATCAGTATATATATCCGGATTTTTAATCACA
>JAKXYG010000931.1:0-11617 GCA_025895645.1 Cardicola forsteri
GGTAACTGAACAAATTGCGTGTAATCTGTATTTTTATTAATAGTTGACGTTATAAATCATGTTAATTATTTTACTCAATTTCCGATTTTGCACCCGTTGATATTTTATATAATTTTTTTTACTTACATTATATATGTATATATAATTATAGTTTTAAAAAAATTATTATATAGTATTGTATATTTTATAATTGAAGTGACGTTTCTCTTGTATGCTCCGTAGTTGCTAGAGAGGTTTTAGTTTAATAATCACTTTTTTTGCAGTAATTGTTGTGAGGGTTGTATGTATTGTGTTACCGTTTTTCTTTTATCAAATAATTGATTTAATTGTAATTTGGTTTATAAATACTTTATTTTATAATATTAAATACAACTACAACAAATTTTAATTTTGAAAATAATATTAATATACACGTCTCGGTAATATTACTACTTATATTGCCATACTGTTTTTCTGTTCAAAAATAAAAGTGTTGACCATAATGTTAGCAGAACAATAATTCTTTTTACGGCAGCACACTAAGGCAAACCTTAAAATTAAACAAATAAACAAACAAACAAACAAACAAACGATTAAACACACAAACAAACAAAGAAACAAAAATATGTATAATTAATAAAAAAACTATTCATTGATTTGCATTTAAAATAATAATTAACATTATTTTATTAAAATGTAACATTATTTAAAAAAAAAAGTTAATTAATTTAGTAAACTTTTTTTTAATCTGTATTATTTAAAAAACATATATTATATAAAATGTAAAAATAATTTATAAAAGTTTATTTGTTGTTTAAACATTTAAAATTAAAATTATATTTATTTAGACGGTGAGTTTATTTAACAACCAATTATTAATTTTGTACAAACTGTTTACTCAGAATGTAAAAAACAACATTATTTAATTTAAAATATAGTTTTTTTAAAAACTAATAAAATTAATAATAAATATGTTTTTTAACTATGTTTATTTGTGTGTGTGAATTTGGTAATTAATTATATTTTGTTGGTAATAACGTGGGATTGTTTGCTGCAACTCATTTTAATATATATAATTATAAATTGTTTTATTATTCATTATTATATAAAATTAGTAATTATATTAACATTTAATTTAAATTAACGTATAAATTGTTTATAAGTTTAATACTAAAAAAAATTAATAGTACATATGCTGGTAATGCGGTACCTAAAATTTAATTAATTGTAGTTATTTTTTATTATTATTAAAATATGTATTTTATTTATAAAAATAATAAAATATTTATAAAAATGTATTTTTATTTTTATTTTTAAAATGAAATAAATGCTTACAATTAATAATTACTCAATATAAAAAGTAATTTAACGTTATTAATTTAGAACAAATATTTACTAAAGTACTGTGTGAATATAAACAGATTTAAGAATTTTTAACATATTTGAAGCTGGAGAAGTAAGTAGCACTTTAAAACAATTTTTAAAGTTGATTTGATGTTTGGTATGTAGTAAATGACGTAATATAAAGAATGTAGATAAATGTTTATTTTCGTTTGACTTCTTATTGATCCAGTTAGGAATGTGTTTTTTAGCCCTTTTAAATAAACGACGCATTGTCCGACCGCAACTGCAAGTAAACTGGTAAAAGCAATGTGAGGGGAAAAATGTGTCTTTAGTCGTTTTAATGTTGGGCAAAAGGATACCTTTAGTAGTAAACAGCATTGTTAGTTGAATTGATGGAAAGATCTTTTCTATGGCTGTTTTAAGACGGATTTTGAAGAGGTTTATAATGTCATCTCCTTTAAATGGTAGCCTTAGGTAAACCGGCTTCTTTTTATCATTATTTAAACCCGGATTTTCGTAAATATTTATTATTAATTAACAGTTGTTTATTTATATTTTTTTCTTTATCTATTGTGTCGTTATAACAAATTTTTTGTGCGCGGTTGAACAGTTTTTTGACAAGTGCACGTTTGTGTTAAACTGGTTAAAAGCTTGTATAGTCTAAATATTGACCACTTCCAGTAGGCTTGTGGTAAACTCAACGTTAAAGCAATCCGCTATTTTTCCGTAAAATTAAAACGTCCAAAAAGTTGATTGTATTATTTTCTTTAAATTCATGTTTTGTTCCTATGTTGGAATAAGTTTTGTTTAAATTTTAAAGCAGTTTATTAAGGTCTCGTTTGTTGTGAGCTACTACAAATATGTTATCCACGTATTGTATATATATGACTATTTTTTATTAATGTTTTGATTTGATGTTTAATTTTTAATAAAAAATTATTTGCTTATGCGGGTCCTAATTGACTGCCCAGGAGTACACCGTCTGTTTGAATATAAGATTTGCCATTAAAATTAAATTTGATATTTTGGGTGCAAAGCAAAATTATTTTTTTTTAATATTTAACAGGAATTTTGGTGTTAATTTTATTTGACGTTATGTAGTCACCTAAGTAGTTTACCGTTTCTTCTAGCGGTACATTTGTAAATAGTGACTCTATGTCAATTGAGGCTATTGTTTTGTTGCATGTGTTGAGTTTATCTATGTGTTCAATAAACTCAAAGATATCCTTGAGATGATGCATACTCATTTGTTTTTCAACTGGATCGATTAGGTGCTTTAGCCATTTTGCAAGTTTATAATATAGTGAATTTACCATAGATAGAATTGGTCTGATCGGAATGTTTTCTTTGTGAGTTTTTGGTAGTCCATACAGTTTAGACGTGTGATTACCAAATGGTTTTAGAAATTAATATTCCAATTCATTGATAAAATTGTGAAGCTTTAGAATTTGAAGTTTATAACTGATTTGCTTTTCAATTAACTTGATGTTATCCTTTGTAGCTGTTGGTTTGAATTTTGATCGATCCTCAAGTATTTTATTGGTTTTTTGAACATACTGAGATTTGTTCATAATGACTATTCCAGACCCTTTGTCCGGTCTAAGAATAATTATATCACTGTTTTGTTTAAGTTTTTTAAGGCTTTAATATGTTTTTTTCTAGGGAAGACGATTGTACTATTTTTGATATATGGTAGTGATGAGCTAAATTTACCAGTTTGGATTTAAACCAAATGTTTTGATCAAGATTTGTTGGGTTCTGTTGTTTCACCTAATTATAAAAGTTTTTAAATTCGGCTTTCACTTAATTAAAATTGGTTTTGTTTGGTTTAATTTTAAAATTTATACCAACTAATAAAGCTTCTGATTGTTCTTTGTTTAATTAAATTTTATCTAATTGCAATATATATGTAAAACTAAAACGTGTTTAGTAACAAAATATTTGAAACTGCATATATAGGTTTGTATTAATCACTGTTTAATTAAAAAAAATTAAAAATAAAAATAATTTATTTTAAATTTTTATTAAAATAATAAACTACAAATGAGTAAAACTGTGGTTAAAATAATAGTCAAAGTTACATTTTAAACATGATAATGTGTTCTTTACTATTTACTATAAGTTGGACTTATAAAAACTGTGAAAACCTTTAAAAATTAATTTTTTATAGCTCAAATTAAAAATACATTTAAAAAAAAATGTGGTTTACAAATTTTATAATATTGTATTACCTACAAAAACAACATGTATGCCAAATAATTAAGTTTGAAATAATTTTATTAGTAGTTTAATAATATCAGATTTTAAAAATCTGGCAGAAGTTATAAATAAAAGTAAATGTTACTAAAATTGTTAAAATTGCAAATGTTATAACATTTAATATTAATGTATTTTGATCAATAATATATTTTGTTTAATAAATAACATGTTATTCTTGTAAAGTTTAGTTTAACGGACTTTTATTAAAATGCAGAATAAATTAAATATAAAAAGCTGTGTAATATTAGTTCAAAAATTATAGTTAAATAAATATGTTAATAAACATGTTATTACACTTGATTAATTTTATATTTTTTGATTTGATTAAAATAATTGTACTAACAAGCGTAAAAAAGTCTTATTACATACTTTAATAAAAAATACTGCACTAATCCTACTTTTAAATTTAAATATTGGCAAAATAAAATTGAGTGCTTACATACATTATTGACATTATAAACATTTACATAGCATCCTTTACTAGCACTGTGGAAGTCTACGACCAACTCGTTAATTATTTTATTAGTGTTGATAAAAATACTTCAATAATATTAGCTGATAATTTTAATTATGCGAATACTAACATATTCAAACTAATGGGCTTTACTAATCTAGTTAATTTTTCTACTTGACTACAAAAAACAAATTGATTATATTTTTACAAATGTTCCAGATTACTTTTTAGTAGAACAACATCTGACTATTTAATAATTTGTTTACTTTTAAAAAGAATTATCATTCAAAATATTTAAAGCCTATTTTTAAATCATTTATACATTTGTGAGATATATCGAATTTTGCAGATGATATGGTATTGTGCACAAAGATTTCTTTAAAGAATAACTTAAACAATTTTAAAAATTCTATTAATAAAATTGAAAAATGATCTATTAACTTTGGTCTCAATTTAAATTCATTAAAATGGACGATTGTTAAATTTACAACGAGGCGTCCAAGAGAAACAATGAAATTAAACAAAACATTTAAAATAAATTAAACAAATATATGCACCTGTAACAAATTTACATATCTTGGTATAAGCATAAATAGCATACTTACCTAATGTGATTATATAAAACATATATTTTTAAACACCAAATCCTTATGCTATTATATAAGAAAATTAAAAAACTAAATGTTAACAATTATATAAGTAATTTTTTTAATACATTATGCTTATATCCTTTGATATTGTATTTACTACTTATAATTTTTTTAAGTTTATAAAAACAGGATTACGTTGTTTTAAAAAAATGCATATTATTGGTATCAAAATCTGCAGAAATCAGATATTCTATCTTATTAAATGATATTGTTGATAAACATTTTAAATCATGTATACAATTAGCATCAAAAATTAAAAATAATAACAATTACCCGCTAAATGCAGGTTTTAACAATTTTAAGGCTTTTGGAAAAACAAGGAAAACTTACCTGTTCATGAATGCCAAAACTAATCAATACAAAAAATTTATGTCTGCCCTAATTATTTAGAGTATTAACCAATCCAGAATCAAACAAAATTGAACTATCAAAAGACCTATCAAAGTAGAAATTGTTCCACCTACGCATTTATTTAAACTAATTTGGATATCTGACAGTAAAATGTAACACATCGTGCTTTATAATGACTCATTTTATGTATAGCAATTATAAATAGTTTTTTTTAAAATTACATGCATACTATGTATACTATATTTATATTTATTAACATATTACATTCTATTTTATTTTGATTTCATTATTTGTACTACTATTTTTTTATGTTTAATGGTAAAAATGTATTTTATGCTGAATGTATATTTAGTAAGTTATTAAAACTCAATAATAATAATAATAATAATAATATAACACACAATAACAATCGTTTTAGCAATAGAGCACAATATCACCATTATAAAAATTAAAAAAAAAATAATTAAAAAAAATAGTTTTATTTACTAAAATACATAAATATATAAAAAATAAAGGTAACAAACTTAATAATGTCAGTAATTTAAGTAACATCTACGCTTTCGTTTAATCTTTGCTTGCTGCTTGGGTTAGATAACTATCAACGTACCAATAAAGTATTTCAAAATACAATTTTTTTTAACATGATTAATGTTTGCTTCTAGTGATATGTTAGTTTTTATGCGGTTTACTTTATGTTTCAAAATACAAAAAAATAATTTTTATTGAGTTCTGGATTGTATGGAAAAAGTTAAATAAAAGTAAGCTTTATGCTTTTTAAAATTATTGTGGTTTAAATAAAAAAAACGTATAGTAAATTATAAGATAGGGTAAAATACACTTTACTACATTTAAGGTATGCACATAAACATTGTTTTAAATAATTGTTAATTGTCTTGTAGCATTTTTAGACATCTCACTATAAAATAAATTTCTAAATATTTGTACAATTTCAGCACTAGTACGTATCTATTTTGGTGACTGATTGCACTTAATTGCAAAATATTATTTAACACATAAAGGATGTGCATTTTTTATAGCGGTACAAATGTGATTAATTAGGAAATTAAACTATAAATAACTTTTGAATGTATAATCCTGTGCTTATAAAATATAGCACACATCTGTAATGTTTATTGATTTTCAAAATAAAAATGTAAAATGTTTGTAATTTTTAGCAAACTTTACTTGTTGTAATATATTGGCAAGATTAAGTAGAGGTTTTTTAACAACCATTTTAAAAATAAAGTTTTTAGGTTTTATCCAATTTTTTTAATTTGTTTTGCAGTAATTGTTTTGTGTTTTATAAGCTGCATAATTATAAACTAATTATCTTGTTGGGTTGCTAAAAAATTTGTTCCAACTCTAATTGATCTAGAGCTTGTTTTATTGTTTAAAATGTTGTACAAAATTAAAACATTTATTTTAATGCATTCGGCAATTGTTTTCACTTCTTTGCCCTTTTTATAAAAATTACAAATTAAGTCATAATCATGGGTAAACAAATAACAACGCTGAGCTCTTTTAACCATAAGTATTAAGTACGCAAAAATAAAAGCCTTTTTAACAAAATTCCAAATTTTGAAACAAAAATAAAAATTATTTTTTGTTTAAATTATTAAAAATAATATAATTATTTAAAAAAAAATTATTTTAATTTTTTTTATATTAAAATACTTTTAAAATAAATTAATTATTAATTATTTAAAAATACAGTGCATATTTGTAAATATATGTATAAGCAGTTATTTTCTTTTTAAAATTCATATTTTTAAAATTAAAAATAAATAAATTAAAATAAACATTTTTTTTATAATTATCTTTGTAAATAAATTACATATTTTTATATTTAACAAATTTTAACTAGAAAAAGTTAAAGTTGAGGCATCGTTCTACAATGTATGTATCAAGGTTATATATTTATTAAAAAATGTAGCGCATTAATTAAATCTTTATAATGTAAAAAAATTGTTACTTTAAAAATATACATTAATTTATATTATAAACAAACATATTTAAAAAAAATTAATTGGATTAACATACGTTGCTTACTGCAGTTTTGCACATACACACACATATGTAAATAAATAAATAAATAAATATATATATATATAAATATAATATTATATATAATTATTTAATAATTTTTTTAATAAATTTTTTACGTTTTAATTTTGTGTTTAATAAATGTAAATATAAGTTTTAAATATTTAAAACAATGTTTAAACATAACAATAAAATTAATATATTAATAATGCTGTTACGATACTCTGTGCGAAATTGTCACATTATCGAAACTATATATTTTGCTACCGTTTGAGTTTTTTCAGATAATTGATTTTATTGTAATTTAGTTTATAAATACTTTGTCTTATAATATTAAATACAATCATAATACATTTTAATTTTGAAAATGATATTTATATATACGTCTCAGTAATATTATTACCTATATTGCTTTAGGGCTTTTATGTTAAAAAGTAAAAGTGTTAAGTTTATACGGCAGTACACTGAAGAAAACCTTGAAAACAAAAAAAAACAAAAAAAACAATTAAACAAACAAATAAATAAACAAAAAAACTATTAATTGATATGCAATTAAAACAATAATTAACATTATTTTTTTTCATCATATTGAACTAACATTTATGCATTTGTATAAATATTGAATATTAAACCCAACATATCAAAGATTGTAAATTTAGCAAAAATGAATATTTGACATTCGTGAATGTTTACTTTAACAAATATTAAAAAATGTTATTTAAATAAAATTATTAAATTATCATAAATTGTTTATTGTAATTTGAGTTAACAATAAAATACAATATTTGACATACATTTTATTATTGCCTTAAATTATTTAACGTAAAGAAGGTTAAACACTATAACCAACACCATACTTTGAAAATTCTGAGTAGCAATATAAAAATACATATACACAAGTTTATTCATTTTAACTGCTTTTAGTATAAAATTTCAAATAAAATATTTTTGAATACATTTTATTTTTATAAGTAGAACTGCGTAAGCAGTATATTTGCATAAATTTTTTATAATCGGTTGTTGTACCTCGTAAAATTATTTTTATTAAAAATATTGCATTATGTTTGTTTAACTTGGAGAATTTTAATTACTGAAATTTAAATTACTGGGTTACATTTAATTCTTCTTTTTGTGTTTAAAAATTTTGTTATAATTATTTTTTTTAAAGTTTGCAATAAACTTTAAATTTTAAATAAAATTAAGTTATTAATTAAACTTTTTTTTAAATTCATTTTTATTTTTAATATTTTAAAATGTGTTATTGATATATGTATATTATTTAGCAATATAAATTTACACATTTATTAATACGTACGTTTTCACCTTTATATAGGTTGCAAGTTTTAAAATAATTTTTTTTAAATACTTTTAAAAACAAATTTAGTATATTAAACAGTACAATATATATATATATATATATATATATATATATAATTTATATAATATATTTAATGCTTTGTTTATTGTATTGTTCAAAAAAACACTAATTAATATATTTTAAAATGTGTTATTTAATTTTATTTATTTTATTGCTTAATGTTGTATGACAATTTAAAAGTTAATTATGTTTTAATTGTAATAACCTGGTACCGTTTACTTAAAATTAATTTTGTTGTATTTACACTAAATAGACCATTTAATGTTAAATTTATGCAATGTTATAATTAGCTTTCACAGCATTTACAATTAATTTAAATATGTATTTAACATAAAATGTTAATTTAACTAACAAAAAAAATTAAATTTTATTAATTGCTTTTTATAGAAATAAAAAATATTTTAAATACAAACATAGAAAACGTAAACTATAAAATAAAATAATTTTATATTTTATATCAATTAGAAACATATAATATGTAAAAATAATTAATATTCAAAAAAAATTAGATAGTTAATTATATAATTGCGGTAATTAATGTAATACAAACAATGTATATAAATGCGTGTGCAAAAATATAGTTTGTTACTAAACTACATTATTTTTTATTCTACAATGTTGAATTAAAATTTATTTAAAAAAATAATTTAATGTATAAAATGCAAATTATTTTTTAAATTTTTTTAACGTTTTGGTTGCAGCTTAATAAATTTATTTGTTATAATTATTGACAAAACTATTACAAATAGTAAACTGTTTGCTTGTCTGTAAAAATTATAAATTTATATTGCACAACAGTCTCTATTAACGCAAATGTTTTTTAATTTTAGGTAATAAGTGTTTTGTATTTATTTAACGTTTGTAATTAAATTAAAGAATATAATAGTACACGTTTGTAAAAAAATTAACGTAAATAATACAAATAAAAGTTTTAATTTAATACAACTGTGTAACTAACATAATTGCATTAAGTATTTAATTAGCATAAAATAAATATTGTAAAAATGTGTGCATAAACTTTTATTAAAATAAATTTTATTACAAAAATGCACTTTTGTTTTTACTAATTTTAAAATTAAAATGTTTGTTTTTGTTGTGTTTAGTTTATATTGCTACAATTGTTTTATTAAACTGTTTAAAGGATTTGAATTTTGTTTTATATTATTTTTTTGTTTACAATCACGTGTTGAAACGTCTAACGTTAATTTTGAATTAACCACCGGTATTAACAATAATAGGATAGTTTTATTATTTTTGTATTGAAGCAACAGTAAAGTATTTAAATTAATTAGTGTATAAGTTATTTTATACTGTTTTTTTGTTTACTGAAACATCTATTGTAACAAAAATATGTTAACATAGTTTGTTTGTTATTTGAGAACAAGTTTTAATAATATTAGCATTAATTTTTCTACTGTTAATTTGTTACGCTTATGTTTAAATTGCATTAACGTGTTATGCCTAATTGTTTAATTTGTTAATTTTTTATGTTCAACAATTAATATATGATTAGAACACAAAATCTACATTGAAAATAAATATATAGATAACGCACACACTATTTGCAAATAAATATACATATATATAAAAGTTACTAATTAAATCTACATTATTATTTTAAAAACAATTTTGTTATACACAAGAAATACATATTTAAAAAAAATTATCGGATAACGATTATTGCTTAAATATAATTGATTTATTTTACAACATAATTATATAATGGAATTTTATAATATAAAACTAAAAATAGGGCATTTAAACAACATATAAAAAACTCCAAATTATTTTAATTTAAAATACTTAATTAACATTTAAAACACTAAAACACAAATCACATTGTGTTTTGCGTTGTAATAGATAAACGTAATAATAAATTTAATACATTTTAAAAAAATAATAAAAATTTTATTTTTTTTATTTTTTACATTGTAACCTTATTTTAAATGTTAAAATGCTAGCCACAAAAAATATTTATTTTAAAATTATAAAAGTGTTGCTAGCATACAAATAAGCAAAATAATATTTAAGTTTTAAAAAATACTTTAATATTAATAAACGTTTGTATGATTTATGCATTTGAACATTTTTTAAAAACAGTTTTGTTTGATAATGTTTATTCTTTATAAATCTACATTTGTTTTCGAACTTCTAAATTAATTAATGTTAAAAACGTCGTTAGTAAATTAAAATATATATACAGTAATTATATAACACGGAATATAAACGTTATTTTAATTCTAAAACGTACACTATTATGTAATAATTAAAATACAAGTATAATTTTATAGATAAATATTGTAACTAATAAAACAGATGTATAAAACATTAACAGATTTGTAATCTAAAATTAAGTGGAATTACCAACATAAAATATAACTTATAATATATTTAAAAACGTAAAACATATTTAATTTTTAGGGTTAGTAAATAGTTTTATTTAAAATTTACTACAAAATATTAAATAATACATAATATAACTTGTGTTTATAGCGACTTGGCATGAGTATTTTGGTATATTTTTAATTAAAATGTTATCTAAATTTTACCAAAAATTATTATTTAGGCAAATATATTTTAAATGTAAACATGTTTATATATGTTAAGTTTTATTATGCAAATAGTAAAATCAATAACATTAATAATAAAACTATTAAATAACAATTTTTTTAAAATGTGGTTATTTTTATGTTAGCTTATATTATGAATAAATTACATTATTTATTTAAACAAAATAAATTTAAATACAATTGCAATTAATTTTGTAAAATGATAATACATATTATTATTTTTATAAACTATTGCAATACTGGTTTAAATAAAATACATTTTAACTTAAAAAAAAATTAATACATTTACTAGAAAAAGACTACTGTTTAAGTTAGTTAATAAACGTTTTACATAAGAGTTATTTAATACATATTGTGCAAACAGTTTAATATTTGTTGCTTATATATATTGCTCTAACTATAATGTATGCATTTCAATAATAAAAAAAATTTAAAAACAGTTTTGCTTAATAACGTTTATTTTTTAACAAAAATCTATTTGTTCTAAAACATATTACATAAAAACTTAAAATAAAATGCACATTATAAAAATGTTAACATACAAACTCATTTACTTTTGTCTTATTTCTGTTAATATACATATATATAT
>JAKXYG010000932.1:0-23682 GCA_025895645.1 Cardicola forsteri
TAACTTATTTGTGTTTACTTAAAAAACAAGCTGAATAGTCAATTTATTTACAAAAATACAAAATATTTTTTGTTACTTTGTAAATCTCCTTCTTTTAATAAAAAGACTAATAAGGTTTTGTTGGCAAAATTAAAAAAAGTTTATTCTGCTCCTTAAAAAAATTTAATTACTTTTGGAAATGTAAGCACTGTTTAGTTTTATTAATGTGTTAATTATTTAGCTTTTTTATTTATATTTTGCATGTTACTGCTCCTACTAAATACCGATTTGGTAGGTTTTTTTTACAGATATTTCTGTTTTATGTAATTTCTTTATTTAAAAAATACCGTTAAACTTTAAATTTTTATTTTCTTAAATTATTGCCAAAGTCAGTAAAAAATATTTTTTATTTAGATATCTAAATTTTTGCGTTTTATAACACACTGCATTTAAAAACGCAGTAAAATTTCTTTTATACATAGATAGCGATTAAACACACCTACATTTATTATACTTATTTAAATTTAATTAAAGTGCATAGAGATAAACAAATTTGCAAATTACTACTAAAATTTAACGCTGAAAAAATATGTTATTTAAGTTTATAAAACGCCGGACCCTTTTCCTTTTTTAGAACACACCTATTTTCTATTTCTTTATTTAATTTTAACTTATATAAACCTAATGGTATTAACTTATATGTTTGGAAACAATGCGTTAAAATAACCACCCTTATTTTGACTAATATTTTTAATTATTTTATTAATACTGAGTCTTAACCTAGCGTTTAATAGCAGGCTTTTATTAAACTTATTTATACATTAAGTAACACATTTTTAACAAAAAGTTTTAAATTAATCAGCATATTTTTTGTTTCGAGTAAAAATCTTTGTAAACAATTATTACTGGCATTAGTAGGGGCATAGACTTGTAAAATAGTGGCTATTGTTAACCGTTATAGAAAAGAAAATTATAATTATAATTTGGACTAATGTAAATGGTTACAACGTGAATGTGTTTATTTTTAGTAAACACGTCAATAAAATCACAACAGGTAGCCTCCACAATTACTTTTTAAAGATTTTTTTTAACAATATTATACCCTTTAACCACTATTTTACTATTAAAAATGCTTTCGATTAGCCATAATTTAGTGATTCCCATAATATGCTAAGAAGAAAACATCGCTAATTCTTAAATCTTAGACAATTTGTTTTTGAGACTTAACGCATTTGTATAAAATAACTCAATTTATGAGAGGAGAGAAGAGGGGTTTATTACCAAAGCCGATGTAATACCAGGGAAAAGTGTTGACTATAGGGTAAAATCAAAACATTTGGTGCATTAAAAAAATCTAGTCTTAGTGGAGACAATTAGAATATGGGGACTCGGTTACCAACAAGGGACCAAGTACTAGAGTTTTTAAAAAATTGTTCAGTTAAAGAAAAGTCGGTATTTACGCAAGACCAAATAAAAAACACATCGTATTTGGCTGAGGGGTTAGTAAAGGTAACCAATATTAGAGGGGATAAATGGTAACGTTTGCAAGTAATTTTGCAGATTTTTAGAACTAAAACATTGAAACAACAAGTGGTACTCATATTTGTAACGTAATTTTTAAAATTAATAACGCTATCCTTAACTTTCCTAACAATTAGATTACAGTCTTGTTTGGAATTTAAAACATGCTGCTTGGTAGCTGCAATAATTTCTTCTTGAAAAAGTTTGAAAACTAATTTAACAGCTAAAGATAAGGCATTAAAATTAAAACAAGTCTTATAAAACCAGTTACTATAAATTGCACAGAAAATGCCAACCTTTACAGATTTCTTGCAGCGTACTAGGCCGCGGATAAAAGAATTAAAAGCATGCATCCTTAAAAAATCTAGAATGCAAACATTAATGCAAAAACAACAAAATGACAAACAAATAATATTGCTAAAAAATACTAACAAGAATTATATAAAAGCATAGTGTTATGTGATTACCGCACAACGCACAAGCGCCAACGCACAGTAAACAAATGAAACGTAACACTTATAATCAAAACGCAAAACTAAAAAAACTCTTATGAAAAATACACAATTACACAAAAAATACACCGATATGCAAAAACCAACAATTAGCAAACGCAAAAAATAATGAGAAATAACAAAAAACAAGTTATTTTTTATTCGTAACGTCACGCAAGCGTATTGCAGAAATTTATAATAAACAATATTTATCTGTGCTAATTATTAACTGAGAGGTTGATTTTATATATACTATTGTTTTTAATTCGGTGCAATTTTTTTATAGTATACTATAATTTTACTAATTTTAACATTTATTATTATTTATATTTTAAAATAGTTTTCTATTTGGCTTTTCTTGATAAAATTTGTAAATTCTTATTTATTATTAAATCGTAATTGTTTATCAAATTATAACCAGAACTTCATAATCGTTGTTATTTTGTACTTTAAGCTCATAATATCAACTTTTGTTTTATAGTTAAATATAACAACTGCTACCAAAACATTTTTGATTTATTGTATGTGCATTGCAATAGCACTACAACAAAATGGGATGCAAATTAATAAATAAATAAAGAAGAGAGTAACTTATACTTTACATATGTTGCATTAAGCAATGCACTGGATTAACTAAATTTGGATAGCACAATGTGAGAATAAAAAGTTTAAAACGTGGTTTTTGATTAATAAATATTATTACGTAGCAAAAATATACATCTGATTATCTGTACTAATTGTTTATAAATTATTTTAACATTTTTATTTTGTTTAATGGGTTTATATTTCATAATTATGTTGATTTTTGTTATAATGTAATAGGTATTATTTAATTGAATCTGCGTTTTACTGAGACTCATATTAGGATGTTTTTTAAAATAAGGAATAGTTATTTTTTTAATATATATTTAACGGTAGAATTTAACAACAGTATTATTAAACTAAACTAAAATGTTATTTTTACATCATTAAATAATGTGAGAATCACATAAAATACCCGTTATTTGCTTAGCCGTCAATAATGTTACACAAGCTTTTTAATTTATTAATAAATAGAGAGATAAGTACTGCATAAATAATACTTACTATTTATAAAAAACTAAAACAGAAAATATTGAATAGGATTTAAATCTTAAGGTTATTATTGTGTATTATATGCATAATGTATATGCGTTTATTAACCAGTAAGACAAAGTGAATAAAAAGGTTGTTTTTACAAATAGTAAAAACTATCACATGGTGCATGATTATCAACATAACTGTATATAATTAATTAACAACTAAGACAGAGAGTAGGAATTGCTTAAATTATTATTTATAATTACTGTTATTACTGAAAATTGTGCCGAGTGTTCTATCATAGTAACAAGTTAATCCAGTAGTTAAAATAAATAAAAGTACAAGTAATGGTAATATTAATATCTATTTACTGCAGGAAAAAGTTATTCGTCGCGCAATGTCTAAAATGAATACCTTATTAAGATCGGTTATATAAACAAAATTTAAAAATAAATTAATTGTATTACTTATTTTATTGTGAATTAACCATTATTATTGAACATGTTTTAGTTATAAACTTAAACAAATGTTAATAAATTGTACATTTGTTAATAATTTTTTTTGATTCTACTCAAATTTAGCGATGTCTAACTTAAAAAAATGATTATGTGCAACTTAATTCAATTATCCATATATTGTTAATGTATTATATAAATGTTAATTGCAATCTTTATAATTAGTTTTATAAATCAAGTTGCTGCATTTTATTGCTAAAAATAAATGACCTACGATTAGCACAATAGTAATAAAAATCACATGATTCTATCAAGTAGCACATATTTTTTTTATTAGGATGAATTGCATTTAATGCATTTAACCGGACATAGATGAATATTTAGCTGTTAATAAATGTTGTTACTACAACAAAAGTAATGCAATTGGGTGGAATAAATGAAAAAGGTTGCTTATACTTTACATACAATAGGTTAAATAGTGTTTTTTAACAAACTAGGTCGATCCTTATAAAAACTAAGATAGATAAGTATAATACTAGTGTTATTTTAAAGCAATAATACAGTGATTGCAGTGATTTTACTGTTATTCTAACAATCGCAAATATTTCTTACTGTTTGTAATAAACAAAAAACGAACAAAGTATAATAACATTTATTTAGATTATATTACAAAAAAAAAACAAAATAATTTTATGTTTACATAATTATCTACCAAAACATAAGCCCACTAATTTTTCTTTTTTTAAACGGAACAGCGTTTCTTCAAAGTTTACAGTTTTTAAAAATTAGGTAAAATCTCATCGTACTGTGACTCAAATTTTACCAAAAATTATACAAATTTTTAGTTAACTTTTTTTTAAATTTGTCACAAGAATATATCTAAATTTGAAACATAGGGCATTATTTTATTAATAATAACTTCAAGTCAAATTCTTAATCCTTGGATAGCCTTTTCTTGTTAGGATTAATTGCAATTTCTTCACTTGAGCATGTGTGTTCTTGTTTCAAATTTGATGCAGTTATAACATATTTATCGTTCTTTAGTTTAACCGTGCTGAAACATTTACATTTTTAATTTTACAAAAACTTACATAAAAATAAAGTTAGTTGGTTTTACAAATTCTGGTACTTTTAAATTTTAGATTTTGATAAAAAGTGCATATGTAAAAACGTTTCTTGTATACAAATCCTCCAATTCCTACATGGTTTGGTTCCAATACACAGTAATAAAACTCATTTGTTTTAAAACCGTAAATAACATTTTTACCTTTTTCCAATTAGAATAACTACGTTGAGTCCAGTCCGGTGCACCAACGAACGCCATTAAAAAATAAAACAAGAAAAAAAAATTAGATTAAATAGTGCTTAAAATATACAATTACAGCTTAACTAAAAAATAAACTAATTGAAGAACAGAAATTACATTTAATAAAATTTATTCAAATTTTAACCAATAAAAAAAAAAAAATTGTATAACGTACAACATTTCCCTTTAATTTTATAAAACACCGGAGACATTGTAGCACTTTCTGACAAAGTTTAAAGGTTAATGCAAGTTCTTTCCTTTTCTTTTATAAGGTGTATGTCAAATCCGGTTTTACTATTGACAATTTATGTATTTTTATTATTAAACCCTTTTCCTTCTTATAGACACACTATTTTTTAATTTTTTTGGTGTTATTTAATTTTAACTTATGTGGACCTAATGGCATTAACCCATGAGTTTTGAAACAATGCGTTAAAATAATTATTTTTATATTGACTAATACTTTAATTATTTTATTAATACTGGGTTTTATAAATTAAGTAACACATTTTTAGCAGAGAGTTACAGATCGATCATAAATAATCCAAATATAACTTTACACACATTAATTATATTTAATATTTTTAATTTATTCCATGATTACATTTTATATATATATATATATTATATATATATATATATATATTATATATATTTTAATTATAGTTTAGCGTCTTTTTAAACTAATTATTATAGGCAGTTTTCCTATGTAACTAGTGTACCAACGTGCAACCTGCAAATAAGGAAATAAATTTACATCAGCAAATTACGGTTATACAAAAAGGTTTATATAAATGGTATGTTTATAAATATTGTGTGTTTTATTTATATAATATTATACAATATTATTGTTAATATTATTATTATATATTATTATTTAATATAAACAATTTAAAATTAAAATTTGACAATTAATGTTATGATACATGGCTAGGGTTTTTATTTATAACACAACAAAAATTTTTAAAATAACATAATTTATTTGTAACACAAGTCTAAAATAATTTTCCTACTATTTGTAAAAATGTATATTATGTTATTATTTATTAACTCCACCATACCAGTCCCAAGTTAGTTTAAAAAAAACATATTAGCAAAAAATTAATAATTAGGTCACTGTAATCAAAATGTGTAAAACACATATGTAATTTCATGTTATTGCACATCGTTTATTCCCTGTTTATGTGTATCAACGTTTTTTATAAAAACATTTACTTAAACATTTACTTACGTTACCAATAAAATATAGCTTTCTAATGTACATTATAACAACTGTCTGTGCCTTGTTACATTTTAGGTATATAAACACGTTATTAACTAAATTGAATTAAAAATCTTGTGCAAAATTATTGTTAATGTATTTAAATAGAAATATATTACTGTTTATAAAATGTGTTAAATTAAGTTAACTTAAAATAAATTTTACATTTTTTAAAAATATAATAAATGCCTACAAATAGTCAAAAATATTTTACTTATGTTAACTGTTAAATTATAAATATGTTTAATTTTAAAAAGTAGTCTATCTATTTTTTTGGAGTTAATAAACATTATTTAAAAACAAAATGTTAAGAGTTGATATATTACCTTTTCAGCATGTACAGCATGTACATACTGAACCCGCTGTACTTTAATAAAATTGCATTAAAGTGTAATTGTTTAGTTGTAATAAAATTTAAGTTTATTGGTATTTTTTTTAATTTACAATTTAAACACAAACTAATAATGTTATTACAAAATACCTTAAAATATTTATTTATTTATTTTATATATTACTACATATTTAAATTTTTATTTTAATACTATAATATTGTATAAAACGTTTATTTTTTTTAAAAATAGATGTTAGTTTATATATATATATATATATTTATATATATATATATATATATATATATATATATATATATATAACTTTTAGTATAATAACACATACTAATTTTTAAAAACAGAATTATATTTACAACTTAGAAAAACAAACACAGATAATTAGCTTAAAAAATAGTTTTATTACTAAAATACATAAATATACAAAATAAAGGTAACAAACTTAATAATGTGAGTAATTTAAGCGATATCCACGCTTTTGTTCAACCTCTGCCAGCCGCTTGGGGTAGGAATCTATCAATGTACCAATATAGTCCTTTGAAATGCAATTTTTTATAACATGATTAATTTTCGCTTCCAATGATACGTCAGTTTCCATGCGGTTTACCTCACGTTTTAAAAAAGTTTTCAATAACATTGAAGTCTGAACTGTATGGAGGAAGTTGAATAAAAGTAAGCTTTTTGTTTTTCAAAGTTCTTGTGGTCTAAATAAGGAAAACATATAGTAAATTGTAAGTCATATTAAAATTAACATTATAACTTTTGAGGTATGCACAGGAGCATTGTCTTGAATAATTGTTAATTGTCCTGTAGCATTTCTGGACAGTTTACTATGAAACAATTCTCTGAATATTTGTACAAATCCAGCGCTGTTTAAATTGCCAATAGTACGCATCCATTTGTGAGACTGATTGTACTTAATTGCAAAATATCCTTTGACACATGAAGGATGTACTTCATAGCAGTACAAGTGTGGCTGAGTGGGAAATTTGGAATAAAATAACTCGAAAGTTCAATCTATGACTCATAGGTAATAACACACTCATTTCTGAAATACATTCATCTCCAAAATGACAATAAATTATTATTTAAAAATAAAAAAATATTTTTAATAATTATTTTTGTAAATAAATTATATATTTTTATATGTAATAAATTTTAACTAGAAATAATAAAGTTTAGGCATCGCATTACCAGCGTATGTAACAAGGTTATATATTTATTAAAAAATGTATCACATCAATCAAATCTTAATAATGTTTAAAAATTTTGTTATTTAAAAAATATACATTAATTTATTTTACAAACAAAAAATTTAAAAAAATTAATTGTAATAAAATACGTTGCCAACTGTAATGTTACATTTTTTAAAAACTGTTTTCATAAAAATTTTTAGTAGTAAAAGAATAAATAATTTCAAATTTTTTAAATCAAATTATTTTGAATTAAAAATGTGAATTGTTTGGAAATTTTTATATTTTTATAAACCAATATATAAAAATATATAATTGTGATTTTTATTTTTTTGAAACAATGATATTACGTTAAAATATGTTTCATACATGTGTACCAAAATTCTATACCAAACATTTAATTAAACAGCAATTATCCTTTTTTTAAATACAGTTGAATAATTATTTATAAACAATTTTAAAACATTTTAGTTTCTAAAAAATTAATTTTAACATAAAAACTTACTTAATTAATCAGTTAGCTTAACATTTTAGTATATAATTTGGATTAATTTTGCTTAGTATTTTCTATGATTTTCCACAATATTATTATTTTTTATAATTAAATAAAATTAATTTACTTTAATTATAATATTAAAAATAGTTAATATTACATTAGAATTTAATAAAATAAACGTTTAATTTAAAATAAATGTTTATAAATAAAACATCTTTTTTTTTATTTACAAATTGAGTGAATGTATCTACAAGCAAAAAATGTGTTCATTTTAATATGATATAATTTTTAAATAATAAATTATTTTAAAATTAACAATTAATAACATTTTGGATAATGCATGTTTTATTTAGCTATACACATACATTAAAATTAATAGAATTTATAAAATTTATCTTGTATAATTTTAGAAAAAGATAAATAAACATATATATGTTATTATTCAGGAAAATTGGGACTTAACTTTTAAATGTCAAGTGTATTATAGATTTAAAAAAAGATTGATAATTAATTGCAAAATCACTGTTTATGTGGGTTATCTACATAAATAATAAATTACGTATCGTTAAGTGTTACAAAAAATAAATCGAAACTAACATTATAAATAGTAAAAAATTAAAAATATTTCTTAAAAATTAGTAAATTTATAATTATAAAAAATGTGTCAAAAAATTAAAAGCATGTTTAAAAATATGTTCTGATGTACAATTACAAATTAATATTGTCTTTTTTTTAGTATAACTTACAACTTTTTATATAATTAATATATTTACATTGCAAGAACGTTGTTAAGTAAACACAAATGTTTGTACATGTAATCTTCTACAACCTGGATTAAAGTGTTATTACTTTTACGTCTGACATTATAAAAAGTAGGTTAATAAACTTATATATAAACATATATGAATTTACTTAATAATATATTTTTTTAGGAATTATAGTTTTTTAATTAAATTTTAGTTAATAATGGTATTATATATAATCGGCAAAATAAATACAAATTAATATTTTACAAACCATAAATAATAATAATAAAAAAATAATGTTCCATAAATGCTATTATTATTATTACAAAACCCAATTGTTTTTAAAATAAACATTGCGCAATAATATAACAGTTTATAATATAAATTATAAATAACTGTTAAAAATAATCACTAACAAAAAACTGATATTATTTATTTTTAATTTTGTATACAACTAACTATATAAAAATATAATTGTACACACCTGCTCCCTCTGGATAAAAAAATTATAATAAATTATTAATTTAATAAATTGCATAATTGTAAATATTACATTTTATTACATAATACAAATAATCAAATTATTTAACTAAATCCCAAACAAATATCATTTTATAAAAGCCTTGGTTATTTTTTAGTGCGTTAAACCAAAACAACAGTTTTTTTTACAATGTCTTATGTTGTAATATTAATTATTTTATATTTATTTTATACTTTTTTTTCCTTTCTACCTATTTTTTTCTTTTTTGCTGGCACAGTGTTAACGCCAATATAATTCTTATTTTTAAACATTGATTTTTGTTGGTGCACAATTTTGGTTTATATTTTTATACTTTATTATTAATAAATACAATATATAACAATATAGGCATTCCGAATGTTTTAACAATTATTATATAATACTATAGTAATTTATATATATAAAAATTGGTTATTTTTTACTAAGTGAAAGCTACACCTAATATGAGTAGAAACTAAATTCCAGTTATTGTTAGTGGTTGTTCTGATACTATGTTTTTAGCAATTGTGTACTGCGCATTGCCACCATTATTAAAATAATGCTCAAAGTACTCAAATTTTAATAATTTTGACTAAAAAACATTAATTTATTTCAATTTATAATATATTTATAATAATTATTTAAAAATTGTTATTAAGTTACTAGTTTTTAAAAAATACATTACGTTAAAATATGTGTTTAAATGTAGACAAATTATTTTGCACTAATCATTTAATTAGTCAATAATTATTCTATTTAGAAAAAACAATTAAATAATAATTTATTGTAAATAACTAATATTTTTTGTAATATAAAAATAAGTGCAATTAAATATATCTAATTTAAAAATAAGATTAATGAGGTCATTTTAAAATTTCAATACATTTAGGGGTAATTATATAATTTTAAACAAAAATTTGCTAATTTTTTATAAACTAATAAAATAAAATTAAGGTTATTATAATGTTAAACATGAAATGGTATAAACAATTAGTTAGTAAATAGAAAAGGTTTGTAAACAATACATTTTTTTAGTTTATTTACATATGGGGTAAATGAATCACAAATGAAAAGAATGTTAATTTTATTATTTTTTTTCAATTTAGTAATATAATTATAAGAATTAAAGAATGTAAAAAATTAATGTTTTATCTTACTGTACACAAATTTTTAATTTATAAAAATTAATAAAATTTATCTTTTATATTTTTAAAAGAAGATCAACTTGAAAATAAAAAATAATATTTACAAATTTTGGACTAATCATGTAAATGTCAAAAGAAGCGTAAATTTTGTTAAAGGTTACACATTGTTTCCAGAAATTACACCGTAAAATATTGTTCTAAAAACATTAGTAACACCGGTGCTAATGTGTTGCATTTTATTATAAAAAAATGTATTCATTATTAAAACAGATTTTTTACTATCTAGATTTATTATACTTACTGCCTAACCAACAAACTCTATGTTACTGTTGAATGAAATATTTAAATTATTATTAATTTTTATTTCAATTACAATTTTTATACTATTGTACATTTAAACACTTTGACTTTGTTTGAACCTTGTTCTGAAGCGCTTTTTTATATTTGAATGTAGCACGTTTGTTGTTAACGTGACTGTGGTTCTGTAAGTATATTGTGTTTTGTTTTTTCCTGTTGGTAAACATTATTGGTATGTAATTTTGAATTATGTTGTAATAAATTGCAAAACGATTATTTTGATCACACAAGAGCTTTTTTAATTAAATTTAGCTATAGTGTTGATAATTATTTGTATCAAGTTAAATCAAGGAAAATTAGGGCCAAGATTTTAATAAGATCTTACAGTTTAATACTTACTAACATTGTAAAAATTTAACACTGCCAACCGTTGGGATTTGAAGTTCAAGACTTGCCAATTGTTAGAGTTTGAAGTCAAATACTACTAAAATTGAAGTTTTTTTGAAAACTTGATTTGTTATATTGGCGAGGTCAATATATATATTACAAGAACTATAATTTAATATACCATCAAATCATTGGAGTTTGAACAAATTTGTTTGGCGTAATCCAGTGGATTACTGAAGGTTTATGAATGCATTTGAAACCTCTATTGAGTGCACGTTGTGCACGTTGTGCAGCGATAAGCAAAAATTCGCTTACCTAATTTACTATTGCAAAGGAGAGTCTAAGAAGGCAATACGTGAATGTAAAATGCTTCCTTCTGATAAAAGTATTTCAATAGCGAAAGACACGTTAAAGCAATTGTATGGTAGATCGCACGTAGTGGCGAGGTCAATTTTAGATATGCTAGTAATTGATCCACAACTAGCAGCGAATTCTAGTAGCTTGGTGCTTTTTTCAATACAAATGAAAAATTGTAAAATAAATTTAACTAGAATGGGATATATGTCTACCCTTGATTCTATAGATACTTTAGAACGGGTAGTAATTAGACTCCCAACATCCTTGCAAAAACAGTGGGCTATAATAACTGACAGTTTATATCAAGATAATAAAGAACCACTGTTTAAAAACCTTTTAAGGTTTGTTTTTGATTATGCAAGGATTATGAATAGTTGATTTAGTGAGATTGCATCGCAAGCAAATTTTACACTAAAAACGAATAAATCAAGGTGTAGAATTGTAAGTAAAGGGCTTACGTTGTCCATTACAAGACGGAGACCATAGACTTAAGAATTGTTGCCAATTTTTTAAGTCACAACAAACTGATAGAATTGGGATTGTTTGTAGCAATAATTTGTGTTTCTCTTGTCTAGAAAAAGAGCATGCTTTAAATTTATGTAAATACAAAACTGGATGCAAGGTAGCAGGATGTAAAAGTTTACATCATTGGCTTTTACACCCAAGAATTTATCAATCTAACGCTAATGCTGCAGTGTCTACAACTGCAAAAGTATATCTAGGTGTAATACTAGTAAAACTGGTAGGTCCTTCTTTCGTAAAAAAAGGATGGGCTTTTCTAGATAATAGATGAGATTGCATTTTGATAAATAGACGTACTGTTAAAACGTTGAAGTTGGAAGAGAGCGCAATTAAACTAGAAATAAATACACTAAACCGGGTGTATGATACCTTGTGCAAAAAAGTACAATTAAAAATTAAACCGGATGCAGGAGGACCTAACATTACTATTAATAATGCGTATGCGGTAGACAAGTTTCTTTTAATAAGGACTAATATACCTACTGAGGAAGAACTACAAAATTGGCCTCACTTATTAAAACTTTAATTGAATTGTGGTGAAATTCTTTTAATTGATACATTGATAGGCTGTAATGTGCCTGAAGCGCATTGAGTCCTAAACCAAAGGTTGGGTAAGTGGAATAAACCTTACGCCATAAAAACCCCTTTGGGTTGGACTATAAAAGGGCCAAGTAGTTGTCTACCTAAAATAGATAAGAATGTATTTTGTTGCCAAACATATAAAGAAGATGTTGTGCAATAAATTCATAAATTGTCTAATACTAATTTCGGGTATATTAGTGACGATCTAAAGGCGGTTGTTATTGTTGAAAATACAGTTAGCGGATGTTATCTAGTTATATTGCTAACTAAAGGATATTACAGAGATTTTAAGAGCATGAAGAAAAATTTCTTTGTGATCAAAGTCCCGAAAAAACCTCTAAAATCAAAGTGTTTAAGGTTAAAAAAAAACAAAAAGGAAAAGGTTAGATATTTTGTTTAGTTTCTGTCCATAGTTTAACAATTTTTTATACAGTGTTTTATGTATACAATCATACTTAAAGTAGTAGGTATATATTATTTTGGCCCCGTCTATGTAAAGCAAGGTCAAAAAAAACGTTATAGATGTTTGTTTACGTGTATGCACTTTAGAGCAGTTTACATAGAAGTGGTACACTCAATGTCTACAGATTTATTTATTATGGCCTTAACTCGCTTTATGGATAAAAGGGACAAACCTTAGCACATATATAGTGACAACGGTTTTAATTTAGTAGAAGCAGAATCAGAACTAAAAAGTTGGTTAAAGTCATGGTCACAGAACATAATAAACAATAAATTAACTGGCTTAGATGTCGATAGGCACTTCAACTCTCCGTATGCAAGTTATAAAGGTGGAGTGTGAAAAAGGATAATTGAATCAGTAAAGCAAATATTGCGGGTACTAGTATGTAAGCAATCTATTAATAATGAAACGTTACTGACATTACTAACCAAGGTTGAAAGAATCCTTAATAACCGCTCACTTTTCCCATTAACCAACAATGCTTCCGATCTAGAGCCATTGACCCCTAATAAGCTCTTATTACTAAAATCAAGTTGTAATAGTTTAGAGTATGTGCATTTGGTAGATGACTTATTCCGGCGCTATAAGCATGCTCAGTACCTAACTCTTATATTTTGGAAACAATGGTTTTTTGAATATTTAACTACGCTGAGATTGAGACAAAAGTGGAAATTAAAAAATCAAAACATGAAGGTAGGAGATCTTGTTTTAGTTTCGGTAGAAAGCTTGACAGGTCCCTTTAAACAGCGGTCTGAATGGCCAATGGGTATAGTGACCAGAGTTATACCTAGTAATGATAAGTCAGTACGTAGAGTAGATGTTTGTACATCTAGAGGCGTAGCAGAAAGGGATATATACAGCTGTTACTACTTAAAAGTATTGCTTGAGTTTGTTTGTTTGTATGTTGCGGTTATCATTTATGGATAATCTTTAGGTGTCTAGTGTTCACCATTTCCATTCAAGTCAACGTTGGAATTGTGTGCGTCAATTGTTGTAAACTTATCTTGCCCTAGAAATGTCCGTTTTGAAAAAAACTGCGTTTTTGGCCGGGAGTGTTACTGTTGAATGAAATACGTAAATTATTATTAATTTTTATTTCAATTACAATTTTTATATTATTGTACATTTAAACAAATTTGACTTTATTTGAACTTTTTTTTGAAGCGCCTTTTTATATTTGAATTTATCACATTTGTTGTTGACGTGAATGTGGTTCTGTGAGTATATTATGTCCCGTTTTTCCTGTTGGTAAACAGCATTGGTATGTAATTTTGAATTATTTTGTAATAATAAATTGCAGAACGATAATTTGGATCACACAAGAGCTTTTTTGATTGAAATTAGCTGGGGTGCTGATAATTATCCGCATCAACTTAAATCAAAGGAAATCAGGGCCGAGTCTCAGTGAGATCTTACACTCTAAGTAAATGGTTTTAAATGTTAGGTCCAAAAATGAATATTTTAAAAAAATATAAAGCGCACATTAAATAGTCTTAATATTAATTTTTTTACTCAAAAACAAATGGATATAACAAACTAATTTATATTAATTTTTTATTTTTTATTTTTACATTATTTTTAAAGAAATGTAATAAAAAATCATTTTGGCAAATAATGTTACGTAATGTAGTTTGTTAAACTTTTAGTGTAAGTATAGATTAATCAAATGTTAACATGTGAAAATTAGTAACTAGAGCAGAATGCTACAAATTATCAAAATACGTCTATTTTCTACTTTACGATTTGTATGCAAATGCAATATTACCAAACCAAATTAAACAATGTAAAACAATAATAATAAAACGTTATTATTTAAACTGAATAATATTTTTATTTATTATTTTATTCTGTATATTTAATAAGCAAAAGTTAAATTTTACATACTATTTCCTCCTATAAAATAAAATTGTAATAAAAAACAGTATTAATCAGTAAAACAAAGTAAATAGCATTCTTTAATTAATTTTAACCAAAATGTCGTTAAACTTTATTTATATGGTACAATAAATTATATTAGTTATTAATAACCCAATTGTTGCATTTTTTATTTAACAATAAAACTAATATTAACAAATTAATAACCCGATTATATATGTATACATATATATAAACTTTCAAAAATATTATAGTGTACATAGCTTATTGCTTTTGTAATTAGAAAAAGGGTGTTAAATTTAATTTTGAAAATATATGTATTTGATAAAAAACTTTTTTTGTCTACTTCCCTTTTTTTGTTTTCCTCTTTTCTTGCCCCTCTATGCCAATATTTTAACGGTAGTTAATAAAACCAAATATAGAAAAAAAGATTTTTAATTTGTTTTTTTAGTTTTTTTGAGTAAATGTGAAGTGAAGTTAGTGCATTTTTTTATTAAAAGGAATTTAAAAAAAATTAAATATGTGTATAAGATAAAAAAATTAATTTTTAGCTAGTACAATACGACTTGTATTTAGTCATTGTGGAAATTTAATTACACATTTAAAACTTACTTGTCTTTGCTAACTTTTTTATTTATTTTTTGCAACTTTTTTATTAGTTGATTTTATCGTTTTACCAATCTAACTACTTAATATATATATATACCAGGACTAAATTGGTTTTGTTAAAATTAATATATTGAGATAATTAATATTCTCTAATACACTTAAACTCATTATTAAACACATTAACATTTTGGAAAATTAACGCTGAAATATGACATTAACATTACTCATAAATAGAACAATAAAATAACTTTTTTATAAATTGCATTTCAAAATTTTTACGTAAACAACAAACTAAAAATTTACGTATTTCGACAAGATAAAAATATTTTATATTATTTGCTTAAAATTACATTATTTTATAAATTATGTACATATATACAAAATAAAAATTAAATTTACAAATTTAGTATTTCAATAAAAAACCATGGCTTTTTTTATAACATTTTTAATAGCTTCGAATAGGAATTAAGCAAATAGTTAACATAACCTTGTGGAATTTAATGTTTTCCAAACATTTGTTTTTCATTCAATTTTACCTTTTGTGTAAATTTACTAAAATTTTGTTAATTACATTGGTACTAGTGTTGTATAGAATAAAACTTAGTTTTTTTATTTAAAAAATTTTTAAGTTTAACATTTATTCCATATTTTAGATTGTAATAAAACGTTACTTTTTTGAAGTAGGCACCGGAGCATTATCTTATACATCTAGGAAATGCTTTAAAACGCATTTTGTTGTAATTCAAACTTGAAATATTTTTTAAAATGGCTATTGGTTTTAAAATGCTTAAATGGCTGTTTGTTTAATTCTATTTTGGTAGTTGCCGGTACTTAATTTTTAAAATATTAATAAATGCATAATAAATGTACACTCTTTTTATTAATGCAATTGTTTTAAAATAAATTGGGATCACAGATAACTTAATAAATCACACTGCTAATAGTCTGTATTTCAATGCAAAATTGTCAATAAAAACAACTAATTTTTAAAAACAAAAGACCGTTTTTAATATATGTTTGCAATGTTGTCACGTTATATCCTCTGTTCTGCTGTTAATGTTTTTAACTGCAGATTGGTCAATTAATTTGGTTGCAAATAATTTGAATATAAAAAATTGGTACTTTTTTGTTTTAATTTATTAAATAAGCTATATTCTGTTTTTTTAAAATTTAGTAATAATAAATGTATCATTTCATTTGCTGGTAAAAAATAGTGTAGATTCAGTTTCAGCTACTTTTGGACGTGTTAAATATTTAAACTCTGTTTACAGTTTGTACCTAGTTTAAATACATTTGCAATTTGTTAATTAATAATTAAACCAAAATCATAATTTTTGTATTTGTAATTTTTAACAGTTAAAAAATAGTTTAACCATTTAAACTTATTGTAATAACGTGCGGTAAGTGTTCAAAAAACAACGATAACAGCAAAAAATAACAAAATTTTGTAATTAAAAAAAACATAAAATAACAAAAAAATTTTTATGTATATAAAATTCTGCCTAACATTTTATAAAATATTGATTTCAATTAAATTTTTTTTAATATTTTTTAATAACTTTTTATTGATTTTGCCAACCTTTTTTACTATTTATAATTGTTTATTCCAAAACTATTATTGCTGGTCTTTTGAGAGTTAAAAGTAGAATTTGACCAGAAGTAATTTTTTTGTCCTAGTATAATGTTATGTATTAAACAAGAGTCAGTTCTATTTATAATTTTATTATTTGAAATGTGATCGCGTTATGTAATTTTTAAAATATATCTAAAATATCGGCAATAAAAACATCCACCACTTTATTAATTTTGCTTCAACGTATCACTTTTATATATTGCCGTAGTAACGGTTATTAATGCGTACAAATGAGGTTTTGTCTTTAAAGAAATAAAAGACATTATTATATTAATTTAAATTTATTAAAAACTTACATTGTTTTTCAAATCTACCTTTAACATTTATTTTGGTTTTTACCGTCTTTGCAAAAATGCTTTCCATATATGTAAAGGAATCAACAGTGTCATTATTTTGTCATATTAAAATCAATTACCAAAAAAACGGTAATAAAATACATTCTTGACAAACTCTATGACAATTTCAAACATAGCAGTTTGACCACTTTTTGTAAAAACAGAACAACTTTAATTTTGGTATAACGATCGCATAATATTTACATATTTAACGGTGTTTAGTAAACTTTAACAATTTTTCAAAAACATTCTCAATAAACACTATAATTTTTTTTATAAAATTAATAAAATTGATTGTTGTTTTTAAAGGTATTTATCTACCGCATTACTTAAACGATTTAAAATTACTTACATTCCGTGCTAATAATTGTAGTCGTACATATTTTACTTTTTAGGAAGAGTAACACTAACTCCATGCCACCAATTATTTAAAACTTGTTTATAATGCCATATAACACAAAATAAATAAATAAACTCATTTACTATAACATTACTTCCATTATGTCAAATTCTTCTGCCATATTGTTTTTTAACCTTTGAATTGCATAAATCACGTCAGTTACTAAAATGTCATTAATACATATTTTTAAATTTTGAGTTACGGCCATATTTTTCTTTAATTGGAATATCGGTGTTTTTTCTAACTTCCGACGGTTGTTTTACAATTTTATACAGAGTCTTAAACAAATTTTTTTAGCAGCAAGATTGTAATTAAAATCAACATTTACACCATGATATAAACGTACATCTTGCAATAAAAAATACAAAAAATACAAATATAGGCTATTTTTGTTAAAAAAAACCCACGTTGTTTTATGTATATATTTGTAAACAAAAAATATATTGACAACACTCATTCCACTATGACTGGTTAGCGTCAACAATCTATAACTATTATTATGTATGCTATTAACACAGCCATGTGATCCAACATTTAAAAAGTACCCAAATGTGTCTTTGTTTAATATTGCATTAACTTTACTAATTAATATATCAATATCTTTTTTTGACACATCATTTAAAAAAACTTTGTAATTGACTATAAAATATACCTCTTTGGTTTTTTTCAGTAGTTTTAGTATGGACATAGACTTGTACAATTGTTACTTTTGCAAAGCTGATGTTAAATAAGTCTAAACTAATACTGTTGTTTGCAGGTTTCCATTCAATTATAGCTTTATTAACAATTTTATTTATTATAATACCAACACCATAAATACAATTTTTTTATGTCTAGAATATAAAATTAATGTATCTTTACTCTTAAAATAACATTGGCCATTCCATCGTATTTTGATAATTCTTAAAATATCTAGGTTGTATTTTTTATTTGTTTAAATGATTTTTTTAGCTATCTAGTACGGAATAATGTGCGCACATTAAATGTCCCAACACTGGTTAAATTTTTGGTATGAAAAAATATCCAAATCAAAGATTGAACACTATTTTGGTTTTAACTCAACCCTGTCATATGTGTAACTCTGTCATCCAGATACGTACAATCACTTTTTTGCCGTTGTTCTTGTTTTTTATTGTATTTATAATAGAATAATAATTTTTAGATGCTAGACTGCTAATTGTGCGGTCTAAAATTTGTCCTTTATTCAGGCTAGATTAAATCATTTTTTGTCGAAACTAGGCTGAGTTGTTAAATATCATATATATACAATAATTATTAATTAATTAATTTTCTTTAAATAATATGTACTGAGTTATGTAAGCACTTTTAAAATTACGTAAACAATTTAAAAATATTGTTATTAACTTTATATAAATATGTATAATTTGTTATTTTGAATATTAATAAGCATTTATTTAAATGTCATTTATCTAAACATCTTAAGACATTTAGATATTTATAGTTACAAAAAAACTTTAAAATAATTAAATTAAAGTATTGTTAGCCCATATTTTTTTATTATAATTACTTTGTTAAAAACTTTTTTTTTAAGTTAAATTAAATATTTTAAAAATAAGAGTTTATTGACAAGTGCCATTTTAAACCCCGTATTTAATTTTAATTAGTAAATAATATAAAAATTACCACATTACATAATACGTTTGCTTATTTACCTTTATTTTTAAACGTACGAAAAACAAAAATAATTTATTAAAAATAAACAATTTTATAAACTTTACAATTTAATGCAATTTTTTATATTATTTTTAATAAAAATGTTACTATATTTGTTAAATAAACACAGTTTTAACCTTATATTAATTCAATAAATTACAAACAAAGACGTAAAAAGTTAAATACATTAATTTTAAATATTCTTTTTAGTTACAAGCACATAAATAATATATATATATATATATATATATACATATCCTAACAGCCCGGATATCAATGTTATTAAAAATGTTTTAAATATGCTAAAGCGCAACGTTTATAAGCATACCAAAATTAAGGATTTATGTGAACGTATTTGGTTTGTTGTTCAATATGAGATAAAACAAGAATATATCAACATTTTTATTAGCAGCATTTTGAACGTCTGGATCAGGTTGTTTAAAACAAAGGCGATTACATAAATTATTAAAAAAATTTAAATTGTCTAATGTTTTTAATTTTTTGCTAACTGAAAAAGTTGAAAGCAATCCGTGTTTTTGTTAATAGTTGTTTCTATAAATTATGTTAATAATTTTCCTCCTTTTTTTATTTTTTATTAGCTGATATTTTATACACTTTTTTTTCTTACAATATATATCTATTTATAACCATAGTTTTTTTTAATTATTTTATAGTATTGTATATTTTATAATTGAAGTAACGTTTTTCTAGTATGCTATGTAGCTGCTAGAGAGGTTTTAGTTTAATAATTACTTTTTTGCAGTAATTGTTGTGAGGGTTGTACATGTTGCTTATGTGTATATATGTGTAGTTATTATTGTTAAGCTAATTACATTATATTTTTTTAATGTATATATATGCTGATTTTTTATACGTTTGTAATCGAAAAAATATACAATACACATTTATCTCACAGTTTATGTCTTCTATTTTTTTTGGAATCATAAAAGTAACCCAATGTTTTAAAATAATTTATGCTTATAATGAAAAAAAATAAAAAAACTTTTAGTAACTATCAATTTTAAGTAAAAATTGTATAATTCTATTAAAATGCAAAAATTATATTTTATTTTGTAAAATTAAAATTTTCTATAAAAGTCAACAGTGTACTTTCAAAAATAAAACTGTAATATTTTTAAATGTGTTAAAAATTAATATATCTGTTAACAACCAAGTAACATATTATTAGATATTGCGTAGATTTTATGTTTTATAAATTAAAAATATTATTATGCTTTATTATATAAAAACAAAACCATTAAATTATTTATTTTTATTAATATTATAAATGCACATTACAATGCAATTAGACGTGTTATATGTATTTTAGTTATTTTAGTAACCCATCTACTGTAGTCATCAAATGTTTAATTATACTTTCTTTTGTTGTGTATAATTAAGTCATTGCTAAATATTTTACAAAACAATACGCATAAATTTTAATAAATAATACTTACTAGAATCTTTAAAATAATTATTTTTATATTAAACTTAAGTGCTTTATTTACTTACATTAAGTAAATAGTGTTTTAACATTTTGTTAGATAAACTCGCCTTACCACTACCTTGTGTTAGTATAAATAAAATTAATAATTAAATTTAATATATATATATATATATATATATATATATATATATATATATATATATTAAGCTATTATTATTTTTTTTTAATAAGTTTGTTGTAATAGAATATTTTTACTTTAACAAAATAACATATATTGGATATACAATTAAATATTTTTATATTGCATAAACAATCAAACATAGAAACAAACAAAAATGTTATTAATTCGGTTATAATACATTTTTATTAAAAAAATGATTTTGCCGTTAATAATATCGATAAATGTACAGTTATTATTTGACAACATTTTTAGAAAAACAAAAACTGTTACTACTTTATTTAATAAAAAATTCCTTAATGCACATTTTGTTTACAAGAATAATGTATAACTAGTTTAGCTAAATAACGTAAACAACAATAACAAACTTAACTTTTTATACCTATATATAATTTTAAAAAGTTTAAAATCCACAACGTTATCAAGTCTACATGGGCTTAGTATGCAAATGCTAAAACTATGCATGCCCTCATTATACTTACCATTAATGCAAATTTTAAACATTTTTATAAACAGAGACAAAATAGTAAAATCGTGAAAAACTTCCAAAATTATTCTAGTCTCAAAAAACAAATAACTAAAAAAGTAGAACATTTCTAATTAATTTTGTTTACGTCAGTACGGTTAAAATTGACTGAGAAATTAATTTTGAATAAAGTAAGTACAACATTTATAGCACGTAGTGATCCATGTCAATTTGCATACAAGCAAAATACTATTACACTAAATTGTGCAGTCAGTTTAGTTAACTATATTGCTAAATTACTAGTTAATAAAAAATGCTTCGTAAACTGTTTGTTTGTTAATTATAAAACCCTATTTAATAACATATGCAAACACAACTACTTAAGTGTTTTATTGAACTTAATGCTTCCAATTACACAATTAAATAACTAAAGAATTATTTTAAAAACAAAACACAATACACCCAAATTGGGTGTAAAAACTCTATTTTAATTGAAAATAATAAAAATGTTTTATAAAGTGCGGATAACATGGTTTTATGTAAATCTTTTTTTTATCCGAGATTAATGTGCATTTCCTAGAGTCAATTAGTAATTTAGTAAATTGGTCAACAAAACATTGTTTAAAATTAAATTTTACAAAATGTACTGTAATTAATTTTAGTTTACACAAACCTTATATACAATTGAATTAATTTTATTTAAAGATTTGTATTAAAAATGTGAAGATTGATACTTATAATAATTTTTAATATCTTAATGTTTTACTAAATAACAAACTTAGTTGGCCTAATTATATCGACCATTGGTTTACAAAAACTCAAGATTTATGTTGTTACATAAAACGGTAAAAAAACCTTTGTGTTTGCCAACATGTTAATAATACATATTTAAATGCTACATTTTATTCAATAATATAAAATTGCTCTTCTGTAATATTTCTGAGACTAATAAAAGGAATTTTATAAAGTTTAAAAAATGTACTACCATTATTAGCCCATTATCGGACACTCATTACAATGACATTTCTAATGAAATAATTTATCAATACTTTAAGGAATGTTTTTAATTTATTAGTTGTTTTTCCAACAACTCCAATAATTCATTTTATTGTAATTTCAGCAAATTATTTTAATCGGGAATGACGAAAAAATTACATACACACGTTAAGTGCAGAACAAATGTGCATTTATATTTATGTTTGTCGTATTTAGCAAGGTTATTATCTAATGCCAACAAAATTTAAATTGACCTTTACATTAGCTTATCTAATTTATAAGTATGTTTTTTTGTTTAACTAATTACCGTTGCTGTAATTTGCCCCTGCTGCTTTGTGACTATTTATTATCTTTCATCCAGGGTATTGTTTTATTAGTTATGCTCATTCATAAATCATTCTCGTTTCATGTATATTGTTATATTTAAACAATGTTAACTATAGTACTTTTTTAAAGTAATATTATGCCTCTTTATTTATAGCGTATTGAACATAATTTTTAAATAAACGTTAATTTTGAGTTTTTTTTAGCCTATGTAATTTAATCTTATTTTACATATTTATTCATTTATTTTTGGAATAATGTTTTACAGTGCTAATTGTATTGTATTATATAATTATATAATTTGTGTGCTAAAAGCTGCTTTTACTAAAGTATTTAAACCATTAACCATAAATAATAATAATAATAATAATAATACTAATAATAATAATAAATAGCATATTCTACAAAACACGCACAATGTAATATAATGTTTAAACAATTTTAGTCAACATTTATTTTTAATTAATAATATTTTTATGTTCTTACCAGGCATGTCTAAATAAATAAATTTAATTAAATTTTTTTAATTAACAAAAATAATATTTATTATTTTTTGTTTACAAAATTGTTCTTATACTAATTTTAAACATTGAAACAATTTGTTTGTAAAGAGTTTTAATAATAAAAAGTTATACATGT
>JAKXYG010001312.1:0-15374 GCA_025895645.1 Cardicola forsteri
AGTAAGTATTGAACTGTAAGATCTCACTGAGATCTCGGCCCTGAATTCCCTTGATTTAAATTGATACGGACAATTATCAACACCCCAGCTAATTTCAATCAAAAAAAAGCTCTTGTGTGATCTAATATATCGTTCTGCAATTTATTATTACAAAATAATTCAAATTTACATACCAAGACTGTTTACCAACAGGAATAAACAGGACACAAATATACTCACAGAACAAAGTCACGTTAACAACAACGTGATACATTCAAATACAAAAGCGCGCCTCAGGACAAGATTCAAACAAAGTCAAAGTGTTTATATGTACAATAATATAAAAATAGTAATTGAAATAAAAATTAATAATTATTTAATTATTTCATTCAACAGTAACAGAACCTAATTCTATTTTTTAAACATAAAAACTTTTTTTGTGTTAGTTGCTAATATGTTATATTGTTTAGTTTTTGCCTAAAGAGAAGGAAGTTTTCAAGCAGTTATTACTACTACTACTGCTACTACTACTACTACTACTACTACTACTACTACTACTACTACTATTACTATTATTTTTATATTATTATTATTGTTGATTTACATTTTTAGCATTAATACAATTGTTGAATAGTGATTTTAGTTTTTATTTACAAAATTGAAAGTTACGTATTTATAATAAAAAACACCTACATTTTAAAATAACTTAAATTTGTTAAACATTAATATTATAAAAAATTATTATTTTACTTTAAAATAAAAAAATAATTGTTATTTGTACAAAAATTCTTCTATCGTGCTTACTTTTTTACAATATAATGAAACCTGCAACCCGTATATTTAATTTCAAGGTCACACTTTATTGTTTCCATTATAGTGTAGAATGGGCAAAAATAATCACGATGGAAAGCCAAAATTACAAAAAACAAACAAGAAATGGGTTAGATTAGCAACAGTTTTTGTTTATGTTGTTTCTGTTTCACTTGCTGCTATTGTCTTGGCAATATATTATAGTATGATATGGAAACCTAGAATAAATGGTTCAGCTGTTTCAAAAATACAGAACGGTGAAACATAATTTAAAAAAAGAATGAAATGTTCGGTTGGATTTAACTAATTGCATTTTATTGTTCGCATTTTAAAAATACTTTGCATTTATTCGAACATTTATAATTGTTATAACTTTTAATTATGTCTTTGTTATAAAAGGTAATATGCTGTTTTTAATATAAAAGTCGATTTTTTTTATTTAAATGAGTGATTTTGGTTTTGGTGATGCATTTTATAAGTAATGTCGCAAATTTTAATTTAAATATATTTTATATCTTACATCTTTGGAACTATAGAGTTTATCGTATTGGGGAACGTCTATAATAAGTAAATTAAAAAATTAAAAATAGGTTGAAAATAAATTTAAGAGTAGAAAATGGATTTTAAAGTTTTACTATATTTATTTAGTTAATAAACTAGGTATGAGAAAAATTTTCAGTAGCGTGTTTATGCTTTTAACGGTTACACTTTATACTAATGCAGTTTGTTTGAAATATAATTTGTTTTTTTAATATCTCGTTTACAATTTTTTTATTATATATATGCTAGTGTTATAAAGTTGTAAACTAACAAAAACGTGTTATATGACAAGTTTGTAAAGTGATTCTATAGTGGGCTTTATCATTTATGATGACAAATAAATAATAGAAAACAACAGGAATATAGAATTAAACAAATTGTTTATTTTGCAAATGCTATAGTAAATCCGTTACTGAGTTTTTAATTATTACCAGTAACAGCTTTAACACAGTTTTTTATTTAAAAAATTAAAATTTAATTATATATATATATATATATATACGGTTTTATGCTTTGATTCCTTTAGCTAAACATTTTATCTATAGTTTTGTACAAATTTTGTAACAAAATGTTTTTTGGTAGTTTTAAAATACATCTACATTTTAAAAATAAATAAATTAATCCGTGTATAGACGTTTTATTTTGGTTGTAGCATTTCAGTGTAAATCAAAGAGATTATACAGTTATCTTTACTAAGCAATTCTAAATAGAGTAGTAACAAGTAAGTAAATAATTGAAAAAATGTGATTACCTTTTCAATAGAAAATGTTTTGCTTGTAAACAGGCAATTTTTAAAGACTCGGTTATATATTTAGTAATAAAAACATAGGAATATTTTGCACAAAGGAATTACCTGTCAATATGCTTATTTATAGTAAAGCTGTATTAATTTATTTATGGTTTAACAATAATAGTGTCAGTTACATGCTTGGTATATAAAAACATAGTTAGATTTATAAAGAAAATTATAAACAACATTTTAAGTTGGGTTCATATTTTTCAATCAACGTTAGCATTAATGTATAATATGGAAATACATTTCCAGATCTTACATTTTATGGTAGCCCAGTAGTAAAGGCACCAGACACCTGAGTAGAACCTCTGACAATTTTGAAAAGATTATCAGCATTTCGTTTTAAAACTTGCTATCATGAAGACTGCTATCTTGCAATAATAATTTAGTCACGTATATGGAGATAGCTGTAGCGTATTTTATACCAAACTGTGGGTCTTAAATATGAGGATGTTTTATACTATTTTAAAACCGCAACCGAAGAATAATTATGTAAATTTGTCAAGTCACAGTTACCATCATCATCATTGGAGATAAACACCCCCCACTCGTTATTATCGACCAGGGTAGTCCAAATTCCAAAACGTCTGTAAAAAAATCAACTTTTGCAATATGCACTTACTGAACGACACTTGTGCTGATTTTAAATGCTAATTACATCCCGAGTTCAACCCCTCCAGCGATCTCTATTAGCTGCAAAGGGTAAGCAAACGGATGCTCAATTAAGTAATTTATTTAAATGAGGGGCTTAGCATAAATAAAAGGATTGATTTCGCATGCTACAGTGTCCGTCCAAATTCTTCATTGGCCACCCGGGTAATGAATGGGTGTATATATATATATATATATATATATTGGCTGGATGAGTGGGCGATCTACATAAAACATGGTCAATCCATTTTAATCGTCTTTCTCTTATTGTGTTAGAGATACATGGTCAATAAATGTTAAGTGACTTATAAATATCTGGGAATGGTCGAAATATTTTAATAGTTATTAAACGAGTGTGTTCAATAGAGGACAGGGAGTGAAACCGTATAGATCTTAAACAGCTTTGCTCAAAATGAATAAGCTTTTGTATATCCACTTGGGTGAGAGTTCAAGTTTTGCAAGCATAGAGTAGAATGGAACGCACTAAACTCTTATATATTATGATCATGGTTTTAATAGAAACATTACTTTTGTTCCATGAAGGTTTACTTAAACACCTAAAGGCTGCAGTGGGATGCTAATGATCCTGAGGATTTGAGTAATGCTTATAAAGTCTCAATTTCCAACGATGGTGATATTCCTGACTGTTAGTCCTCCACGTGGTGCATGCTGGACTAGGTGCTAAGGCGGGTAGACCAATAACAGCAGGGTCCGAGTGCACAGCGGTATAACTGGGCTTCCACTACGGCGGGTGGGTGCGAACATACACCCAGGATACTTAAAAGGTATTTAAATGTATACGTATACTATATGTAGCCCTTGGGCTAAGGGAGATAACCCTGACAAAATCAGGCGGTCTCGTCAATCTTTGCGAACAGTGGCGACGTCACAAGGATGCCGTCTACCAGCCAAGAAACTTTGTTTTTCTTCCACGTTTGTCTACGCTTGTCAAGTCATCAAAATCGATCGTACTACATGTATAAATATGGGAAATAATGAAGAGGTGACTACGTCACCAACCAAAATGAAATGAATGAATGAAAGGCTGCAGTAGATAGGTGAGTACGACGCCGAATCTCTGAAGAGCTGGACCCTTTATTATCTATGGCCGGGCCTAGGTACGCATTCTTGGTGGGCTCCTGAGTTTATGTAGAGTGCATCACTTAAAGAATCTCCATTCCGTACTACTGTTTGACAACGTGCATAACGATTTAATAATTTTGGTAATGTGAAGGTTTCACAGCAGGTTGTGATCAACGGAATCAAAGACGGCTGAATAATCCATAAATACACAGTATGTAGGCTATTGGTATCGCGATCGCAATTCTAACGTTCTACGAACAGTGGATTTGATCGATGCATCCCACCCCAGGACGAAATCCAGCCCGGTTTGCTCGTGTATGACACTCCCGTTCGCCACGGATCCTGCATAAAATAATATTTGTCAAGATTTTTGAAACCCCGCAAGTAAGCTGATTCCTCTAAAATTAGCGGGGTCTGTTGTGTCTCCTTTTTTATGGATTGAGATTATAATAGCTTGTGACCATGCTTCTAGTATTTTCTCTTTTTTCCAAATGGAATTTATTAAAGAGTGCAAATCTTCTATGATGTTTATCCCACCATACTTAAAAACTTCTATTGGTATGCCATCTACTCCTTTTTACGCCTTTTCATCTTTTAGATGATGGCATGGTAAGTTAATTTCTTCGTGCGAGGGGCTCTCTGTGGCCACCTGTAGACGCGCTAAGTAGGGGTTGGTCTACCCGTTTAAGGTATGTTTTTCCATAGTGGAAAAATGCAAAATAATGCTGCTGATCTAAACAAGCTATTTTTGAAACTAACTTGAATAATTCACCTGTAGATAACCTTGACAATTATTTGGAATTGTGCATTAATAAAAGTAATAATGTAGTAGAACTCAGTAATACAATATGTAAAGCTTGAATACATTGCATTACGCTGTTTCACATTTAGAGGAGAAAATATTTATTAACTTTTCTAAAGTGGGATGTGATTAACTTGTTGCTGTATCTGCACGTAGTGTATTATTGGCTCAAACTAACATACATAATAGAATAACAACAACAAATGTTTTCATAGCATCACTTTAGAAAGGATAATAATATTTTTCTCCTCTAGAGAGCAGCATGTGCAATAGCTTTTACTGTACTGGTTCTACTACATTATTACTTTTTATTAATACAGACATAATTGTCAGGTTATCAGGTGAATTATTCAAGTTAGTTTCAAAAATAACATTTAGATCAACGGCATTATTTGCATTTTTCCACTATGGAAAGAAAAAACACCACAGCAAACATTTGAATAGCGTCTGTTTACAAGTATCATTAACTTACCATGCCATCATCTAAGATGAAAACATAAAAGGAAAAACAAATGGCATACCAACAAAAGTTTTTAAAACATGGATTGAATAATATATAAAGAATTTTCTGTAAATTCCATTTCAGAAAAAGAAAATTTTTAAATGGTCTAACAATCTCAATCTAAAAGAAATTACAACAAGACCAGAGGAATCAGCTTTTGCTGCGGGAGTTTCAAAAATCTTGACAAGCTACATACTGAGATCCGATGAGCAGGCTTTGAAGTGTCATACGACGCAAACAAAATTTCTCTCTTTCGTGAGACATCGTCAAATCCACTGTTTTCGATAGAGACGATTGTTGAAATTACGATCCGCCCCACCAACTAGCCCACATACGCAATGTGACTATAGATTATTCAACCGTCTTTATTCCGTTGATCTGGCAAATTGAAACACTCATTACCAAAATTGCAAAATCGTCCATGCGCGTTGTCAAACGAGATGAAATTCTTTAAGTGATGCACTTCTACATAAACACTCAGAATTCCTACGTACCCGCGACAAAAGCCATAAAAATAATAAAAAAAGTAAAATAATTTCAAAAAATCAAATACTCCTGCTACTACTGCAACCTTTTTATTCATTCATTTCATTTTTTGGTTGTTGTGAGTCACACTATTCATATTATTTCATATTTATATACATGTGTACAGTCATTTGATGACTTGACTAGCGTGGGACAAACGTGGAAAAACTTCTTGGCTATTGGGACGGCACATCCCTTGTGACGTCGCCCTGTTGCAAAGTGACGAGACCGCACCTGAGTTTATCAAATTATCCCTTTAAAAAATTCTACATATAATGTACATTATCTACAAATACACGCTGTATCACTGGTTTGTGTTGCACCCACTTGAAATAAACAATTCCCTCCCCCCGCTGTGCATATTTTGTGATATATATTTAGAAAGTATTTTCTAATCAGGCATTACATGGAGAAACTAACTGTCGGGGTGGAAATTGGACATAGTCCTCGAATCATTTATACTGCTAAATGTTTAGTAACCTTCATGGAACGAAGTAATGTTTCTACGTAAAACCATGATCATAATATAAGGGATTTGTGCGTTCCATTCCCCACTTTATGCTGGGGGCTTTGAACTCCCGAAGTGAATTACTCTAAAAAGCTTATTCATTTTGAGGCAAAGCCTGTTTAAGATCTATACCCGGTTTCATACAGTGAACACACTCATTTAATAACTTATTAAAATATTTCGACCCATTCCCAGATATTTATAAGTCATAACATTTATTGACCATGTATCTCTAACACAGTAAGGAAGACGATTATAGATTGACCATGTTTATGTAGATCGCCCACTCATCCAACCAATATATATATATATATATATATATATATATATATATATATACACCCATTCATACCAGGTGGCCAATAATTTGGACGGACACTGTAGCATGCGAAATCAATCCTTTTATTTATGCTAAGCCCCTCATTTTAATAAATTACTTAATTGAGCATCCGTTTGCTTACCCTTTGCAGCTAATAGAGATCGCTGGAGGGTTGAACTCAGGATGTAATTAGCACATTTAAAATCAGCACAAGTGTCGTTCCAGTAAGTGCATATTGCAAAGTTGATTTTTTTACAACGTTTACAGAACTGAGCTACTAGTCGACTAATATCAATGTTGATGATGGTAACGTGACGACAAATTTACATAATTGCTACAGTTGCATTTTAAATAGTACAAAACATCATATTTAAGACCACAGTTTGGTATAAATACACTTTATCTCCATATACGTGACTAAATTATTATTGCAAGATAGCAGTCTTCATGATAGCAAGTTTTAAAACGAAATGCTGATAATCTTTTCAAAATTGTCAGAGGTTCTACTCAGGTGTCTGGTGCCTTTACTACTGGGCTACCATAAAATGTAAGATCTGGAAATGTATTTCCATATTATACATTAATGCTAACGTTGATTGAAAAATATGAACCCAGCTTGCAAATCCGTCAATCGGCGTTAACCCCAAATTCTCCTAAAGATCGCCTCATCAACTCCTGTGAAAACTGGCGTCGTTGTAAGACAATCGATCGGTTTGACATAAAATTCAAATCCACATCCACATTATTGCAAACCAGTCTCAACCAACTCTGACACCTAGAATTATTGTCATCAGTCACTAGCCAATATATACAAAATAATTCTGGAATTATCAAATAAAATTTACTAATTATTGTATCATGCACATTAAGCATTTGAGGGGAGAAACGGAAATAAACAGATTAACTAAACAAATACATTTGAGAATAAAAGATCAATTATTTGATTGAAGTACTAGTAATACAAATCACAAAAAACGAAATAAGTTCAAAATATACACAAAACATGACACGTCATCATGCATTTTTCTTTTCCTTTGCAGTATCACACTCCTTTTCTGTTTTACCCGACTGCTGTTGTTGTTGGTTCAAATTGAAAGCACTAACAATATTTTCATAAGTAAATACAAACTTTTGAATCGTTTTTTTCGTTTTATTAACAATAGCTGGTCGCCGAACCAATTCTTCACCTTTTTGAATCAAAATCAACGTAGGCAGTTGCTTAGACCATCCAGACGTATCAATGTTGTACTGCTGTGCAAATTGTGGATAGCGTATAATGTCTAACTTGCCAAATTTCATATGTTTATGACCAAATTCTTCGGAAATTTCGGCAAATATTGGTTGAAGTTTGATGCACGCAGGCGACCAGACAGTGTAAAAAGCAATAAGCCACATAGTTTTCGAATCGCCATGTAATACTTCTTGATCAAATGTCGAGTCGCGCAAATACCAAACTTTGTCAGGACCCGTATAGGCAGGCTTTTGCAAAAAACAAGCATGCAGCAACCACAATACTCCATACAAAATAGCATAGACTACATTTTGTTTCCAAAACATGAGTAGACTAACAAGTTTGGCAAACATACAAAAATGTGACAAATAATCGGCGACGGAAAATTGACGCTTGTTGCGCAAAACGACAAAACTGCCCAAAAAAATAAGCAACTCATATTCCTGAAGATTGATATGACAAGTTTCGTACAAATGCACGCAAATAAATGGAATTGTTTTTGTTAGAAAAAACAAAATGCTAATCAGTATGTTGGTAAAATAATACGGATGACATAGCAGTTTCAAATTTCTATTAACAGCTCTCATCTATTAGAAGAAAAATGTCACATTTTATATAAAAATCGATTAAAATAGAGGGTTTATAAGTAAATCTGCATATAATCCATCAAAATTTTAAATACTGTAACGTTTAATGTCTTGGTTTAGCCCCTGTTTCATTTTCAACTCCTCAATCTTGTACTATCAAATGACAAAAAGCATAAGTTTGTTACACTTAATTTTACAACTTGGGTGTTCTATAACAAAAAAATTGATTATTTAATATGCAACATAAACATGGGATATTACCAAAGCAGATATTTGGACGGTAAAATATTTAAAATGGAGTAAATTAATCAAGTTGTACTCTAACTAAGCTATAAACGAATATGAAAAACTCTAAACTTTTTTAAAATAACTATTTTTAAAAGACGAATGTATTAGCACTGTTGCGTATTTATTCCTTCAACTAATATTACAACGGTCACTGAAAATCATATTAATCTAAGTTAATAATAATGTGGTTAGTAAGTCACTTCTTTATTGTTTCTATGCTCTTAGAACAGATTAAGTAATCTCCCATAAGCGTAACAAAAGTAAAAAATAATAAGTTTCTTGGCTAATAAATGGCATGCTTGTAACAGTGCTACCATTCACAAAAATGACAATATCTTCATTAGTCCATCTATATATGGCGTAGATGGACTTTAAAGCGCCTTGAGTGTATGCATTCACCCATCAGCCAGGAAAAAGCCCAGTTATAGCGTTGGGTACTAAGTTCCTAATTCATGTTAGCTTAGCGGTACAGCGCCCAATTTGGACCTGTGTGGGCATGAGTTCGAATCCTACCACCGGCACTAAAATGCCAGCCCATGTTCGGCTTCGCTAAAATGTCCATTACTAAAGGATGTTTCCCGCAAAACATTCAGAGTAGCAAACATAAAATAAATAATAATAAATTAATAAAATAAATACACCATATAGAAATATAAAAACAGGATTAATTAGTTATTATTAGAAATTGACTATATTGTTCAAAATTCTATGAAAAATATGCATCGCAATCTGAGTTCATACGGTTAAGTATTGTATAATGTATATTTAGTAAAACTTAAATACACAAGTATTCAAAGTCGTTTACTTATTCACAACGCAAAGTAATCAGCAAACGTGATGTTAAAATATTCAAATATATACGTTCAGACATTTTATAATTGTCATTATAGCTCAACCATAACAAACTGTTTCTCTAGTTTTATTAATTATATATTAAAATTTTTAAACGTTTAAATCATTACTTAACTAAATAAAAGTTTAATGTCTCGACCTACTCATAAGATGAGATGCGCGTCACGTTACACATTAAGAAAGATATTACCTTAAAGGTTTTTTTTATCTATTAAAGAGCATTAGTGTTTTTGCATTATAAAAATTCCATTATACTATTAATTTTTATACTTATTCTAATTATTAATTTAATTCTTTTATTATATTTCTCCGCTTTTTATTTTCATTTCCAAATATTTTATATTTTAAACTTTCCCAATTTAACAAAAAAGAAGTACCAAAACGTCCTTAACCTACTGAACTTCAGGATTTTTCCCGAGTTGAGTAGGCCAAAACGCCTTTTAGTACTCGGTTCTTAGATCGTCTCAAATTTTCAGGGAGAAAAATGAAATAGATGGTGAGGTAAAGGGAGATTAGTCACAGAAAAAATATTTAAAATCAAGGTAGATAGTAGAAGTTAACAATTATAGAAAACGAGCAAAAATTATAAATATATAAAAATAATAATAAAACAAGTTACGTATTACAATGCAAAAACACTGCAATAATTTTCAAAAAAGAAGAAAAGAGAAAAGGATAAATAACGCTCCAATGGACGTGTAGCGTGACGCGCGCCTCACCTCGGAGTCGACGTGTGAATAAACTTAAATACTCTGATGTTCACTCTTCTAAACAACAACAAAGGCAATGTATGAACGCTTTAATCTAATATCTTTGTCAGTGGTACACTAATAAATAAATTTAAAAGTACTTAAATTAATACTAAACAAATTGAAACACAATTATACGGTTAATAATAAACGGCGAAAATATGAGGAAAAAGTATTTACTATACATTATCAAATCATTTGGTTATGATGATAACATCATCCTCATGTTTAATCTATTTCAACTTTTATTAAAATAACATATTTAGAACATATTTCAGCATACATAAGACATTTACAACAAAACACTAACCGATTAAATTTTTGCCTTAAATATTTTTAACAAATATTTTTTAATGTATTAAAATAAAAATATATTAATTTAAAAAAAATAAATGAATATTAATTTAAAAATTTTTTTAACAAAGTTTATTAATTTTAAAACTACGATCTGTTTTTCAGTCTACAGTACATAAACACAAAACATTAATTTTTATACATGAAAAATATTATGATTAATTTATTTTGTGCAGAAATAAAATTTTTGACAAATATTATTTCTGACTTTATCTGTCGCGAAGATGAATGTCGTACAGGAGAAAATCAAGTTTTCTTATTTATTTTGTTTCACGAGTTGAGTAGGAATCGAACTCCATTTGATTCTCGGTTCAAATGTTATCAGCACTATTAATTTAAAAAAACAAAAATAATGTAAAATTTGGAGCTAGAGAATAAGTTTAAAAATAAAATAACAATAAATGTTATTCCACTAAATGGATAAAAAAGCAAGTAGGTTAATGGAAGTTAGTTAGAGTAAATTGGTCATAGGAATGCTTAAAGGACTGAGTTGGTTGGGCATTAATAATTTAAACGGAAAGTCTATTCCAATTATTTATAACTTTGTGAGAAAAATGATGTAACTTTATTCTAGAGGTAGCCCTGGGTTTACTTAGCTTGAAGTTATGCCCTCTAAGTGAGTTTTAAGCTAAGGTAAAGAAAAGACTAAGTATTCCTGAAGAGATAAATTGATGCACCAAGATGATGTAGTTTTGGAGCCGTCTATCAGTTAGTGGGAGCAATTTAAGAGAATGTAATCTTTGATGATAAGACATATTCTTGAAGGATCTAGGCAGTTTGGAGACAGTCTTCTGTACCTTTTGTAAATTATTAATATCGGATATAAAGAAGGGTGCAGTCACCTGAACACAATATTTCAGGTAGGGCCTTATATAAAACATATAAATTAAACGAACACACCTAAGAAACATACCGCTTAAATTCCTATTAAAGAACTTAATCGGTAACAAGTATAAATAGTCTTGATGTGATGGCCCGTAAAGTTAAGTAAGGAGTCAACTAGAACTCCTAAATCTCTTATTGACTTTACTGTTTTAATTAGAAGAACATAATCAGGAAACATTTTATAAACATTACTTAATGGCTTTCCAAAGGTGATGTGCTTACACTTAGCGTGATTTAGTGGAATTATCAAGCGCACACTTATTAATATTAGAGATGTCATTATCCAAGATCCAAGATAAGATAGAACCAGAGATGCCAAGGAGTTTTAGTTTAATTAAAAATAAATCATGATGAACTTTGCCAAAGGATTCTGCAAAGTCAAAGTAAATAACATCAACTAATGGGCTAGATTCAAGAATGGAAGAAATGTTTTTAATGTATGCTATTAGGTTTGTGAGACAGGACCTGCGAGGCATGAACCCATACTGAACAGGATAAATAATGTTGGAATTAGTGATGTGGTCACGAATATGAGATCTGACTAAACTTTCTATTATTTTACTCGGTGTAAATAAAATACTAATCGGTCTAAAGCTTTCAGCTTTAAATTTGCATCCCAATTTGTAAATAGGCCTAATAAATGCAGATTTCCAAATACTGGGGATGAGACTAGAGGAGGAAGATAGATGCGCATATTGAAGATAGGGGAGTTTAGCTGATTTCCATAAAAAGTAAGCTTTATTCTGTTTTTGAATAAAACGGACAATATACCGGGGAAGTTTAGATTTTGAATGAACTGGAGTCATAAAAAGAACAAATTGTCTAATTCATTCATTAATTATATTCAAGAAATGGTAGTAAGCTTTTTCAACGTTGTTACCGTATATGGGATCCCAGTTTACTGACTTGAAGTAGAGACAACTTTTGGGAAAATCAGTTTTTTAAAATCAGGAATAGGAGCTATGTTATGAGTCAGATTATTTCCGGCAAAGGAGAGAAAGATTTTAAAAAAGAGAAGAAAGTGATCACTCTTTCCTTAATGAGGTAGATAAGAGATCTTATTTATGGGGGAGGGATTATTGGTGGAAATAAGATTTACACAAGAGTAGGGTGCACCCATTTTATACCTAGTGGGTAAAAAAACATGCTGAGTAAGAGTGTTTTATACTAAGTTTCAAAAAATTATTTTCAAAATAGTTTGAGAAACCGGATAGAGAAGGCCAATTGATGGATGGACAATTAAAATTCCTCATGAGGATAAAGTGTTTAAAAGGCTTAAAAAGGTTTATTAATTAAATTTATGTTGTTTATAAAATGTTAAAATTAAAATTACTAAATTAAAAACCTACGTACTGTGTATTGTTAGATTATTTAGTAGATTATGATTATTTTATGAGATCTTCTTATTAACAAACGGATTTATGCTGAATTTCTTACAGGTTACATGCTCTTACACGAGTTAAGTAAAAACAAAACTCCTGATGATTTTTGGGTTTATCTATTAATAATATCAAAATTATTCTTCAAAAATAAATAATAAGCTTTAATTAAAGTAGAAAAAACCTAATTACGTAAATTTGGAAAGCATGTGTTAGTCATAATCCATTTCAAAGACTTGAAGTGACGGAGCAGATACTACGCAAGCGGGTAAGTTATTCCAAAGTGTGATAATTTTATTGAAAAAATAGTATTTTTCTTAATTAAGAAAAATTCTTAGGTTTTCGTAGTTTCAAATTATGGCCTATTAAAGAGAAGTTAAAAAGGAGTTAATTAACTGAATGTTAAAGTGCTGTCATCCTGGAGTCATTTATTGCTTAAAAGAAACAATTGTATAGATACTAAATGCTGTTAAAATGTTGTACACGTTATTTAATGCACCATTGCATAGCGGATGATTTAAAATTGATGTTATCTGTTGTTACTGTTAAAATAAAATATTGAAAATTATTATTAAATTTTATTTAAATTACAATTTTTATATTATTGTACATCTAAACAATTTTGACTTTGTTTGAACTTTGTTTTAAATTTATCACGTTTGTTGTTGACGTGACTGAGGTTCTGTGAATATATTGTATCCTGTTTTCCTGTTGGTAAATGTTATTTAACTTTTTATTTTTAACACAATTGTAAAAATGGCTGTTTTTACATAGTTTTTATGCACATTTAATTAAAACAGAAACAAATAATTTCAACTGACATTGTAATCTAGAAACTGTCGTTTTTTACGTTTTTAGGTTTGTTAACTGTTTAACTAAAAACCTGTTGGTAATTTGTTCTGTAGTTTCAGGGTTTTTAAAAAACAAAAATTGAAAAATGATTAAAATTTTATCTTTAAATAAAGCAATAGATTGTGTGTAAAATTGATTACCTTCTGTAATAAATAGGACTTATTAGAAAGTTTTAATTTTGGATGTACGCAACGTTTGAAGATAACTTACAAATATTGATTGTTTAATGCAAGTTTTAAGAGTTAATAATTTGTAGGTTTTTAATAATTGTAGACTAATTTGAGAAAATCTAACCAGTAGGAGTTTTCTATCTCCAATAATTGCACTAAATGAGGTTACATGTTTGGTTTAGCTAAAGTATCTATTGCTAAAAAGTTTTTTTAAAATATTTTATGTAATAAAAAATATGAAAAAATTGATTAATTAAAAATTAACAAATATTGCCTACGTGGAAGGGTTAATTGAGTTCTAGACTAATGCAAACCCTCGTTTAGCTTTGTTAAATGCCTATTTGTTGAAAATTGTTTCTTGTCAAACGTTTAATCAGTATATAGTAATAATAATAATAACAATAATAATAATAATAATATAGTTATTTAAAATAAGTTTAAATTTTTTAAATAAAATTCGTAATGTACAAAACTATAAAACAATTTTTATGTGTTGTGTAATTTTAAGCACTATAATTATTAATTATATTCTAATTCTCATTTGCTAAGTTAAACAATTGTACTATTTTTATGTTTGATTTTATAAAATAATAAACAGTAATATTTATAAAATGGGTGTTTAGATACCGATTTTATTGCACATTTTTAACCAACAGTTTTTGTACTAAACATTAAAAAATTCGTTATTAACATTACTTTGTTTTAATTATTTAAATTCTATTTACACAAACAATCATAGGATAAAAACAAGTGTTCTTACTATAGATGTTCCAAATTATACAATTTTTTACAATAATATTTCTATACTCACAACTAAAAAAAAGTTGTAAACAAAAACAAGTTGGTTTTTATAAAACTGCCGTTTAAAGAAGATGATATTGTGAACTTTCTAAAAATTAGGCTTAAAAATGCAATTAAGAGGACATACTCATTAACACAATTGAGAATATAATTTACCACAACAGGTCTGCTTTTGCCTAACGTAAAAACAACTAAAGCCATGTTCTCCACCTCCCATTGTATCTACCGTTTACTTACAGTTGCGGTAACAAATACATTGGTCGGACAACTCGTTGCTTATCGGAACGGGCCAAAGAACACATTCCCAACTGGATCCATAAAGAGTCTAACTCAAATCAACGACTGTGCACTTTGTCAATATTACGTCACTTGGTTTAAACAAAACACCGAGTGAACTTTAATGATTGCTTTAAAGTATAAATAACTGCTGAAACTGCTAATATGTTAAAAACACTTGAATCTGTTTACACTCACACATTAAAACTCATTTTGTGTGCACCAAAGCAATTTGTAACTTTATTTAATTTAGCGTAGACTTAACATATGCATGTTGCGTATGTGTATATATGTGTAGTTATTAATGTTAAGTTAATTATATCAAACATGGAGGTGATGTTGTAGCAAGTGAGCTTGCTCGCTTATTTAATGTTATATGGCATAATGAATAAGTTCCAAATGATTGGCGGCAAGGAGTAATTGTTACTCTTCCCAAAA
>JAKXYG010001314.1:0-13132 GCA_025895645.1 Cardicola forsteri
TTTTTTTTGTTAACTTAAATAAAAGGTGAATAGGATAAAAAAATTATACTACATTAAAAAAATAATTTGACAAAACTATATTATTAATTTGATTAATTTATATTTAAAAAAAAATAAAAAAAATTATAAAAAACAATGGTTATTGTTTGAACCACCAAATGTATATATGTACAATTTTTTATAATAAAATTTATTTTTGAGCAAATAACATTTAAATCTTAAAATGTATGTGTGACAATTTAGTAACATTATTTGTAAAAAAAATATTAGTTTATTGTTTTATTCCTTAGCATTACTAACATGATGTTTAATAATCATCTTAGTAAAATGTTAATATGCCTGATATGTTTTTATAATGTAAAAAATGTTAATCAATTTTAATGTGTTAATTTAAAACAAAGGTTATTTTAGCTTGTGTAAATAACAAATGTACAATTTATTTAAATAATTTTTGTGTAATTATAATAATCTTATAAACATTTGTTTTGTTTTTGTAGTTATATATTGTTAAAAAAGTAATTGCGCTAAGTATATTTTTAAATAAATGTAATATTGTACAAGATTTGTCTATTAAATTTTGCGTTTTGAGAAACTAATAATATAATTTATAATTATCGACGTGTAAAAATTAAAGCACTGTAATACTTTGTAGCATTCTCCTCTAGTTACTTATCTTAGACATATTTAATTTTTACTAACACATACCTATGATAATACTTTAACAATACACATTAAGTAACATTATTTGCAAAAATAATTTCTAATTATAACATACAACCACATCTATTCTTGTAATAAAAAATAATACTATTATTTAATAAAACATAAATAAAAAGCACGTAAGTCGTTAAATAAATAACCTTATTAACTAAAATACATGAATATGTAAAAAAAATTACAAACTGTATAATGTATTTTATAATTTATACTAGCCATTTCTAATCTCAGTACCTCAAGTTATTAATAAAATCCTTTAAAACTTGATTTTTTATAACACATACAAAATCTTTATAAGCAACACGTTATTCTACAAGTTGTTAACTTACCTCTTAAAAAACCAAACATAAACTTATTAACAATTAATTCCGAGATGTTGATAATCAAATATATAAAGGTTCGTTTTTTGTTTAACAAGGTTTATGCAGTCTAAATAAATCAAACAGATAGTAAATTGTAAATTATAGTAAAAAACAAATTACCGTTTTGTCAACGTATACTAAAACATTATTTTAAACATAGTTTAAATTCTTTAAAACGTTTGCTAACATTATGACAACAATAATTACGGTAAAAAATTTATTATTTTTTTATTGTTTTAGATTTGGTTTGTACGGAACCCTTTTTGTAACTCCAAACACTAAACAATGTAGGTATTATACATAAACATGTCATTTTACAAAAAAAAGTTGCAACTTTTAGCAAAATACACACTACACTTGATTTTGGAATGTTGAGTGCAAAATCTGTAAACAACAGCACACACATTTTAAATTCCATTTTTATCTAAAATTATTTAAGATAAATTTTATACTATGTGGTAAATTTTATTAATTTGAATCTTTGTATACAACTAAATAAAACATAAAATATTCCAAATAATTTATTTCCGGCAACCTATTCAGTTCTTAAAAATCCAGTTTAACAATTTTTTAAATTTTCATTTTTACTTGCTTTAATTTTATTATTAATTTTTTTATAATTTTATAATAAAAAAATAAACATTCTTTTTGCTTGTAGATCCATTTAGTCAATTTATGTATAATTGGCTAAATATTTTATTTACCAACATTTTCTACACACTAAACACGTTTATTTTACAAATTTTTAAGATTTGCTAAACATCACTAATGTTTCTTACATAAAATCTGACCTAATTTAATTTCGGTAGCTAAGAAAAAATTAGCTTAATTTTATGTAAAATAATAAAATAAACTGGACAAAATTACTACTAAATTTACCAAATTTTTTAAACCGGCCACATTGACCTTATTTATTAAATTAGATATATTTTTATTGTACCAATTATTATTATTAAACAAAGGATTTTTAAAATAATTTATATTAAGTTATTATTAAATTGTTTTTCTTAAACCAATCAAATGTTGGGTAATGCATGTATTTTTAGAAAAAGATATTATTTATTTTCAAAAATAATAATCTAAAAATAATAATTTTTTTATTAACTAATTTATTAAATATATTGATAATTAAAACAATTGAAATTTTTTTGCGAAATAATTCAGTTTGAATACTGCAATCAGTCAATGTTTTTACTATAGTTAATTAAAAAAATTAATTTTTTATTAACCAAAAACGTTTTATAAAATGCAAAAATTATTTATTTATTTTTAAAATGCTAAATAATGTATTCTAAAGACAAAAATAAAACTTTTTATATAAATACGAAATGTATTTAACTATTTAAACATTTTTGTTTCTACAAAAATTATATGTCAAAATATAGCAAAATAACTTAAATGTAAGTATAAAAACTTATACTATTTTAACATTATTTAAATGCAAAATTAAAAATGTTAAACAAGGATTTGTAATAAATATTGTTAACAAATTTTAATAAAATTATTACTTTAATTGAGTGCAATTATTAAAATTTTTTAAATTGTATAATTGTGTTACACATTTCTAAAATTATTTAACGTAAATCTATTTTTTACAAATTTATTTATTTTTATAAATGTTCATTACTTGTTAAATAATTATGATTATATGTTTTATAAAATGAAATATGTATTTGTTTGTACTTTTGAGTTAAAATACCTAATAAATAGTTTAACGCATTTTGTAAAAAAAATATTTTAAATTTTTTTCTTTTTTAGATTATAAAATCTTGTTCTAACTATCTACAAAAAATAATTGTTTGCAACAACATTATAAACTTAATAATTGTTTTTGAAGTATTATCAATATGGTTATAATACAAAAATGTTTACTTTTTATTAAAATGTATAATTAATTTTTTGACTTACACAAATTTTGTCCTACAATATGTTTGGAATAATATTTTTGTTGTTATTCCTAATGTTAATAAAACCGTTTTTATTTTTAATTATTATTTATTTATAACGTATAAAACAAAATAAAAACATACAGATAATTTTTAAAATATAGTACAAAATTATTTTTAAAAATTAATTTTGTTGTAAATAATAAAATTGAAATAGTCATTGTACGTACAGTGATTTTCTAAATAAGCAATTATAATAATAAAACTATAAAATATAAAACATTATATTTATAATGTTGATGCTGTGTTAGTTAAAAACATTTTTAAAACTAGAATTAAATGACAGCCTTTTAAAATTATATTATTTTAGTTAAATGTGCAAAACTCTGCTTTATTTGAGGCTATCAAAAAACTAAAATATTTATTTTTAAATTAATTACAATAATTTTTAAATAATAATATTAATTTATAAAAATAAAACAACAATAGTCCAAAATATATTTTTTTCCATTACATAATTTTGCTATTAACATAAATAGTGTCTATAAATTAGTATTGGTATACAGTTTTTCTGCTAGAAACAAATGTTGGTAACAAAACTATACACAATACAAAGTAAATATTTTATAACAACTTTAATGTATTTTAATAAAATTTATTATTTACTATACAATAATATATATATATATATATATATATATGTACTATACAGGGGTTTATTTATAAATTGCATTACACTTTTATTAATGTTTAAACAATATATTAACAGCTTATAAAATAACGTATTATTTAAAAACATAGAAGTTTAATTAATTATAATAAATGTTTAATTGATTTAAATTTAAAATATTAAAAAAGTACAATAAAAGTTATTTCAGTTGTCGACGTTATATTATATAATGTTCCACATATGTATATGTGATTTTAGTTACTAAAAATTATTTTAAAATAAGTTATATTTGCTTGTTTTACCAATCTAATAAATAAAAATATTATGTTTTAATATAATAACATTTAAGTTCATACTTTTTTAAATGTATATTTTGTAAATATTATAAAGTGTTATATATAGCATGTAATAATGTTTGGCTGATAACTTTAACCAAAATAACAAATGCTAAAAAACCTAACTTATTCTAATGTATTTAAATATATAAATCTTAAAAAATACTTTATTTATATTTATTTTTATTTTTACAAAAACATAAAAAAGCGAATATATTAAAATTAAAATATTATGTAATTGTTTAATATATTTATTTTTGTATATTTATTTTACATTGTATTTGCTTTAACGCAATAAATAATATTATTTTTTTAAAACGCTATTTTCTATAAATACACATTATAATGTTATTTAACTTGCATATATTTACTAAAAATTAAATATAAAAAAATACACATATTTTACTTATTGCTAAATTTAAAATAACAATATAATATTGTTATAAACTGAAATAATAATTACACGACATTATAAATATTAAAGGATGAGTTTTTTAAATAAATTATTAAAATTGTACTTATAACTATTAAATAAATTTAAATATTAGTATTATTAACATAAATAAAATGAAAATGTGTGCAAATATAAATATGTAGAACATTAATATTCAAATAAACGTAAATTAAAATAATAGAAATAAAAGTTACACAATTTGAAATTTTATAACACAAATAAATTACAATTTTCTATATTGTACAATATTAGATAAATAACAAACAATATTTATATTTATTAAAATTGTTTTAAACATTTTTAAATTGTACTATTTATAAATAAAATGCAATTAAAAAACTACAATTTATTATGTTAAGTTTTTATTAGTATTTGTAAATATTAAAAAAAAATTAAATATAAACAGTTAATTAACACAAACACTTTTATAGATATACGTTTACTGTTATTGTATTTTTTTTATTGTTGCGTACACTTAACATTTTAAAAACAACATTTTAAAATTATTTTTGTCATTTAATTTTTTTAATAAATATACAACAATTGTTAACTAATGTAAAAAATGTTAATTTATTTGAATATATAATATTAACTAATTTAACTGCATTATGTTTATTTATTTTTACTTTTTATTTAATCTTAATTTTTTTTAAAGTAATACATTAACTAAAATAATGTACGTATTTTATAATTACAATTTATAATTATTAAAACTTTATACTATTAAAATTTTGAATATATATATGTGCATATTTATATATACAACAAAATTTATATCTATGCATCTAAATATGAATAGTAAGTTAATAGCATAATATAGTTTTTGTGTATATATACTAATGTTTTATATGTTTTTAACAAAAGTAATGAATATAAATTGAATGTATTTACAGTTTATAATTTTATTATTTTTATGTATAATTATAAACATAACACAATGTTTTAAATAGTTTAAATTACAATTGTGTTAAACAATACATATTAATTTAAAAGGTTATTTTTAAAACACATTAAAAAATTACTTAGTTTTACAACATTAGTGTTGTTAATTTTAATAGTAAAAAATACAGTAATGTGTTTATAAAATTGTCATTATAAATTTAAAAAACATTACATATGTATATAGATTTATATATATATATATTTAAATAAATAATACAGTAAATAAATATATATAATATATGTAAATTATTAATTAAAATTATTTATTTTATTATATATTTATGTCTCTTGGTAAATATGTTTGTTTATCTTTAACTATTAAATAATTATTTTACATATATTAAAAAAGTGCTTTATGTATAATTAACATAATTTTAATTAAATGTTATTAATTTCGTAGTATTATTGTTTTTAAATACTATTTAAGTAATAATTATTAACATAAATGTAAAAATTGCAAAATAATTATTTTTGAAATAAAACATTAATTTAAAATTAATATTATTTATAGTTTTATAAAAGATACAACACTATTTAAATCTAAAGCTAAACATGAATTTGACGTTATTAAAATGTTCATTGTTAAAAAATAAAAAAAATATTTTTATATAATCCTTAAAACAAATAATAGAAACGGTAGCTGCTTTATTAAAAAATTTTTAATTTATACATAATATAAACACAATATTATATAATATTAATTAAAAACAAATAAAATTAATGTAAATAAAATTTAATTAAATGCTAATTAATTTATAATTATAAATTAATTAGCGTTATTAACATTAAGTGTTAAATGTTAAAATTTAAAAAGTATGCGAAACGTATCTTATGTCTATAATTACTAAATTGTTTTATGTAAAATTTACTATACAATACTAATAATAAATGTAATAACTGTATTTATAACCATTTAGTTTTAAGTTTTAAATATTTTTGCATTTAAAAAATTAGTAAACTTTTATGTAATCTAACTTTTTTTTTAAATTCTAAAATTAAATTCAAGTCAATTTTTAAAAATTTTAATATGCTTAAATATAAATAGAAACTATTATTAATATTAAAATTACAACACAACAATTTAAAAAATATATTTATTTTTATTTATATATATATTATGTCTATATTTATGTCAAAAAAATACAATTAGAATTAATTTTGTAAAATTATAACACAGATTATCGATTTGTAAAAAAGTAATCATTAACGTAAAAATATAAGTAATGTAATACTTTATATTATAATGTTCTACATAGGGTTATCTTAGGCATATGTAACTGTTTTTAATACATACCTGAGATAATATTGTAGAACAGTACATTAAATTACATTATTTGCAAAAAATAATTTTTAATTATAATATACAACATTATCCATTTTTACAAAGCATAATACCATTATTTGTTAATACTTAAATTATAAACACATAATTCGTTAAAAAAATTATTATTAATATATAAAATAAATGTTAAACCGTATTATATTATTATTTTAATTTAAGCTGTAGTTTTTAATAATTTTTTGTACTATTTTACATACGAGATTACCAGGATATTAGTATAAATCCGGTAGCATATAAATCTACTCAATATACTAAATTAAAAAACTTAAACAATTAAACTAAAAACAAACAAACTTAATAATCATTTAATAATTATTTACAATCTATTATTTAAAAAATATTAACAAAATTTTTAACAAATTAAAAAAAATTAATGTAAGATAGATAAAAAAAACTGTATGATTACTTTATTTTAAACAACTTAAGCATATCAAAATTTAATTAATTAACTGAAAACTAGTTAAAACTTATTATTAATTTTAATATTCAAAAATTAATCAACAGTTGTAAAACAAGCACATTATTTAAAATTTACTTGCAATTTATTAAAGTTTTGCATGTAATCAATTGCTTTATTATTATTAAGAATAATAAACAAGTTATTATATATTGTAAAGTAGCTAATACTTGGCGTATCTTACAAATTACACCTATTCTGAAAGTATTTGTCCCATCAACATATAAAAATGCATATAAAAATAATTACTTTACTGTAGACTGTGTAGCCACTGCATTACTAAATCCCTTGACAAAGAAAAATGTTTCTACATTTTACATTTGTTTTTAATAGCATATTAAGAAAAAAATTACATAAACGTTATAAACTACATAAAACACCCAACTACATTTTAAACTGACTACAAAATTATTTGTTAAAAAAAACAATTTATAAAAATTAGTTGTAATTAATCAAAATTGACACAAAATAATAATGGAGTTTAACAAGGTGCTAACTCAATTTTTATTTTTACTGTACATATATTTATTGCAAATGTAAAAACATAACATTTGTTTAAATTTGCAAATAATATAGTATTGTGCACAAAATTTTTGTCAAACAATAATTTCCACAATTTTAAAAATTTTATTTATAAAATTGAACAATAGTTTACTAAATTTGAATTAAAATTAAATCTATCAAAATACAAGTTTGTCAAATTTACAACACTAAATAATTTTTTTATAAAATTCAAATCTGTATTGTACCCAAGTAACTAAACAAAAGTCCGTTTTTTACTTGTTATGTTTTTTGCAGTCTAAATGCACAAGTAAAATAGTAAATTAAAACTTATGCTATAAAAACACATTATTTTTTTAAATTTAAAAACTGGCGCGTTATCCTTAATAATTGTTAAATACCCTGAGGCATTTTGTTGCTATTTATTATTCAAAACTTGTTTAAAACTTTTAATAATTTTTTATTATCAAAATTATTGTTTGTAAAAATCTATTTTGATGTTTTATTGTACATTAAAGCAACATATTTTTTAATGTAGGATGTATGTGCCACTTTACAAGCAATGCAGGTGTTGTCAATAGAAACTTTTTACTATAAATTACTCTTAAATTCTTTGTTTATAGTTTTCAAGTAATAACAAATTTGACTGTAAAATACAACAATAAAAAAATTACAATTGTTTATTATTGTACTTCTAAATACATTCTACGTGTTTTTTGTTTGCCAAATGGCAGAGAATTAAATTTGTGCATGTAAGTGTACACAGTTAACATTAATATTTAAAAAAAGTTATACATTTAATTATAAAAAAAATTAAAACTATAAGTTTAAAACAATTGTTAAAAAACCTTTACTTAGTCGTGCTTATAAATGACAACAAGTACATTTTGCTAAAAAGTACAAACATTGTTTATTGCTAATTTAAAAAAAAACGATTTATTTTACAAATATTTGTGCAATATTCTATTAGCCACAGACTGAACATTTAAAAATAATTTTTAGTCTAATTTTTTTATTTGATTAACTTGTACTGCAATAATAATCACACATTTTTTATGTGTAAAAGGATATTTTGTAGTAAAATGCACAACATTTGTACATAAATATTTAAACAACTGCTTTATAGCGAGCTGTCTAGAAATGCTACAAAATGTTTAACAATTATTTAAAACAATGCCCCTCTGCATAATTCAAAAATGGTAATGCGTTTTTTAATAAGACTTACAATTGATTATGGTGTTTTTCTTATTTAAAACCACAAAATTATTAAAAAAATAAATAAGTTTTTTTATTTAACTTTTTGTATACATTCCAGATCACAATGCAATTAAAAAAGCGTTTTTATTATTTTAAACAAAAAGTCAACTGCATGAAAAATTGTTGTAATATTAAAATTAAAAATTAAATATACTACAAGTAATAGTATTTTAAAAACATCTATGTATGTTAATAAATGTTTACCCAAAATTTACTTGTGCATAATTTAAAATAGAATGTAGTTTAATATGACTTGCAATTTATTATGTTTTTTTATTTAAACCACAAAAATTTAAAAAACAAAAACCTTTATTTTTAATTAACTTTTCCTATACAATCCAAATCAAATGTAATAAAAAAATAATTTGCATAAAAACTTGTAAAAAATTGTATTTTCAATAAACATATTTGTACGTTAATAGAATCCACCCAAATTAAATGACATAAGTTTGACATTATTTAGTTTATTAATTTTATTTTGCATATTTATGTATATTAATAAAAAAAATTAATTTTTAAAAAACAATTATCCGTTTGTTTTTACGTTATTATAATGTAGTATTTGTTTGCTGCTCATGTTACTACTTATACTACCAATAGTAAAATTTTAACTTACGCACACCAAAATTTAAATTAAACGTAGACAGTTAAATAACTAAATTATTTTTAAGTTTTAATATTTATTTTTACATATAAAGCAATTAAACATTAAAAAAATGAACTTAAATATAATTTTTTTACAAGTTTATTGCAAAAATATTATAACATATTAATTATCCTTATTATAAATATGTAATCTATTATTGCAAAAATAATATTAATTTTTCACAAACAAGATTATATGTTAATTTACAATAATTATTATATATAAAAAATATAACATTTTTTAATAAAATTAAAATTAATTAATTCGTTTATTTTATTTAAAAACTAACAAAAAACCATTATATATATATATATTTATATATGTATATATAACTTACTCCAAGTAAAACTTGAGACAACTAATATTTTTTTTATAATTATAAATCCAACCGTAAAACATTAGTTATTTATATTTTTATAAATAATTTTTGTAATATTTAAAAACAATTATAAATTATTTATAAATAATTAATCCTCAAAAATAATTTTAAATCATAATCATTTACACGTTTAATAAAGACATTTTGTAACAAGTAGATATACGCCGAAGTGGTTTGGTTGAATCTAGACCATGATAAGCATAGGTTTACATTTTATTACCGGCACTAAAATGCGCGCCCAAGTTTAGATTTATTAAACTGTCTACTGTTAAAAATTGTTTTTTGTAAAACATTTAAAATAGCAAGCATAAAATAAAAATAAATAATAAAAGCAATACTGGATTTAAAATTTTATTTTAAAAACTATTAAGCACATTTTTTTTAAAACTAAAATAATATAATGTATAAATGCTTCATAATATAATAATATATATAAAATAAATGTTAAATTTACTAAAATAATAAATTCAAAATACAGTGTTTCTAGTTGCATCAAACTTGGTGAAAATATTATTTGTGTATATCTAACAATTATAATGTAATTGTTTATGTACATTAATTTTTAGCGTTGTTATGTTGTACATATTAAAATACTAATTTTTTTACATATGTTGTTTACAAATGTTTTATAATACGTACTTTTTAATAAAACAATTTTTGAAGCAATATTTACTTTACGTAAATACTACATATATTGTTAATAAAATAAAATAATCAAAATTATTAAATATTTATATTTATATAACAGTGTTTAAACCGTAAATTTAAAACAAAGTTATATAATAATTAATACAATTATTTTTACAAAAAATATATATATACAATTTTAAGTATAATTAAAAAAACTATTTGAACTAAGATTACATTTTTTTTATTGTATATAAATATTAAATAACTAATATTACGTATTATTAATCTTAGTTTATTACAACATAATACATTTTTTTTCAAAGTTTTAATTGCGTTAATAAAAATGTACATAAATACATAACATTTGTAATAAATTAATTTAAAATTAATAAAATTACCTTGTTTCACCTCCTAATTAAACACAATATTAAAATATTATTTATATTTATTTATACATATATTATTAAATATTAATTAATTACAATGTACTAATTCAAACCTTTTTTAAAACACAAAACAATTATTAAATAAATTATAAAAAACATTTAATTTTATTTTTACATATATATATATATATATATACTTTAAAATATATACAAAAATGGAATAAATGTTTAAAAAATAGTTTTTAAACATTTTGGCGTGTGCATAATTGAAAACTCATAAAAACTTTATATAAATCACATTCTAATGCAATGCACTACTACAAATACATTTTATGTTTTGTGTGTATATTATCATATGCATTATGTTTTAGAATACATTTAATACAATATGCTAATATACGTATGTTTACATATGTATAAACATGCATAGCAACTAATATGTTTGTAATGCTTAATTATTGTATTATTTTATCTAAAATCATTTTTTTTGTTTATGCACAACACTTGTAGGAATGCTTAAACTATTAATGTTTACGTGTAAACAAAATTCCTTTATACAATATATATTATAATTAATTGTTTATACATACATACAAAAGTTAAAATAATCTTTGCAAATAAAATTTGTATTTTTAGTTTTGTTGTTTTAAGTTAAAACATGTTACTAAAATGGTAATTGCATTAAAATATTAGTTGCTAACAACAATTAAATTTTATTGTTTTTTAATTAGTTTTTTTATAACTATAATTTAAAAAGTGTTGAATTATTAAAATTAACAGCATTTATATATCATTAGAATAGTTGCATTAAAATATATATACATATTCATTTATTTAAAAAAAACAATTACGCAACAATAGTTTTAAACAAAATTATTTAGTATGTACATAATAATAATATTAAAAATAATAATAGTAGTAATAATAATAATAATAATAATAATAAACATAATAATAACATAACTAGACACACAATACTACTGCTAAAAAACGAACTACTTTATTACATTTTGTCAAAGTGGTCTAGCTGTACAATGCTCTACTTAAATTTAAGTAAACATGGGTTTAAACCTACTATTACCACTATATGCAAGTCCTCGTTTGGCAACGTTAAACTATATACTACCAAAAGATTTATTAGTCAAACATTGAGTAAAACAACATTCAACGTTCAATTAATTATATTTTAATTATTTATTAATGTTTAACCAAAACAAAATATATGCATTTGTAATTGCTTTGTGAATAATAAATGCTTTTTTTATAAAAAAATATTTTAATAAATTGAATAAAATTTTATTTTTTGTTTAACTAGTATAACCAAAAGCGACATTAAAAAATTTTAATGTTAAACATTTTTGCTACTCCGGTAAGTAAAAATGTTATAAAAATAATATTCTGTTATAATGTGAACTTAATATATATACTATTTAATTAATAATAACAAGTATTACTTTTACATGAAATTTTTTTTGTTTGTTTAATTAGTGTGAATTTGTAATCTGGAACATTATTATTTTTTTATAATAATAACAATAATAATTAATTTTATCAATGTTATTATTTCAAAACATTTTGGTTAAAAAATAAACATAATATATTGTAAAACAATAACAGAAAAAAAACTAAGTGCTGTAATTTAATGCAAACATAAGTTAAAAATATATTATATTTTGTTACTTTTGTACAAATTTCATAACATTTTCAATAAATTGTGTTTTTTTTTGTAACATTATTGCCGTTTTTTGTTATAATGTTTGAAAATAATATATGTATGTTAATATATATTAATTTATAATATTAATTTTATAAACAATAATTTTTTTTAAATAAAAACTTTTTTTAATTAAAATTTATTTCAAATGTTGGTTTACAGTAATATTACGTTAAACCGTAAACATACAAAATATACAATAAATATAGTTTAAAACTCATTTTATTGTACATTTTAAACGTTTAATATTTATTAATTATTTTAATTAAAAATGGCACATAATTAATTTAACTTTTTTTAACTATGTTTATTTATGTTTTTTCATAATACATAAAATACCATTTTTAAAACAATAAGGTAATTTAAAGCTTTTTAAAACTTATCTTGTAAAAAAACATTTTTTTACAAATTTACTATAGTAAAAATAAGAACTGCTTTAAATTTTAAATTTAAA
>JAKXYG010001315.1:0-14438 GCA_025895645.1 Cardicola forsteri
AACCTTTATTGCTAAAGGTCATTCCACTATCCGCCACCTGTGGACGCGCTAAGTAGGGGTCGGTCTCCACCCTTAGTCAATGATCCTAACAGATTGTGAGGATTTGACTAATGCTTATTACATAAAGTCTCAATTTCCAATGGTGGTGATATTCCTGACTGTTTATCGTCCATGTGGTGCATCCTGGGCTAGGTGCTAACAGGACTAATAACAGCTCCACATGGAGGATGAGTAAGTGTCAAGAATATTACCATAATTGAAACCTTTTATATGTATTACTCAAATCGTTGGGCATATCGCCACTATCAGAATTATTACCCCCATTTTCGTTCTATTTAACTGATTGATATTTTTTTTAATTTTCAAAATAACTATTTCCACATTTGGTTGAAAATGAAAAAACCGAATTGCTTAGGTGGACGTTCTGATTAAAGAAGCTACTGATGTCGACCGCCTGTGTCAAATGTACAAAGGATGGATGCCATTTTTATAGATTTTATCTTATTGACAAATTGTTACTTTTTATATAAACAAACAAACAAAACATATGCTTTTATTATTTACCACGAATTGGCTGGTGAGGTGTATATTATTAATATTGTCAACGTTCCTGAGATTGTTTCAATGGCGGTAATATTCCTAACTGTTCGTCCTCTATACGTGCATTGTGGACTAAGTGCCTATATGCGTCTAGACCGAGTGTATAGCGGTATTTTTGTCTTCCCGCTTTAGCGAATGTGTGCAAGTACACATTCGGGGATGGTTAAAAGGTATACGTATGTCATATGTAGCCTTTAGGATAAGGGAAATAACTCTGACGAAAAATAAGACGACCCCATCAATCTTTGCCAACATTGGCGCCGTGACAAGGATGCCGTCTACCAGTCAAGAAACGCCGTTATTCTTCTACGTTTATATTGCGCCTATCAAGCCATCGAGGTCGGTTGTTTACTATGCCGTATAAATATGAAAAATATTGAAGAGGTGACACCACGTCATTAACCAAAATAAAATGATCAAATCCGATGGCTTGTGATATTGTGCATAACAAACGTAACAAAATGATCTGGTTTCTTTGCGCCTATAGACAGCGTCAAAGATTGACAAAATTGTCTGATTTTTCTTGTATTCTATCATCCCCATACACATACTTCAAGGTACCTTGTATGTTTCACCGAAATCGAATACCGCCTACATCGATCCGTCAGTCTAGGTATTTGGGTGAACCTAGTCTAGGATGCGCTTTATGAATGTAACTTTGTGAGCATTATTCAAAGTTGAGGAATTATTGGTGTCCCAATTGAAGTTGATACTTGAAAATTGAATGAATAGCTATTACACGAGTGTAATTAATGCCCGGCTTTAACGATAGAGCGCTCGGCTTTAACATGATTCTCATCATCAGCACTAGTGCCTGGCTCATGTTTGCTTTCTCGAAAAGATACGTTTCCAGCAAATTATTTGAAGTCAAAATTATATATAAATGAAAAAATTCAAATCATACATGGATAAAATTGATCGATAGTTATTTTTATATCATTGCCAAACCATGAAATCAAAAAGTAACTTTCAGACACACATTGTAATTGTGTTTTATGTTTGAACTGTACAAGCTGTAATGTTTTGTTTTTTACAATTATTTTGAATACCTTTCAATTTTAACGCCATAATTAAAATTCAAAGAAAAATATTTTAAAGACCTCCCATTTTTATTAGTTTTATTCAAAGTATTTGAGAAAAGTAAATTGATAAGCCCAACTATTTTATTCGTAATTAATAGCTTTACAAACAACTATTTCTTGCTTAGTGTCTCCGACTCTATATGTTGTTTCAAATAAGGAACAAAGTTTTCGGTTGTAATTCTGGAAAATACAAGTGGGAATAACAATCTCAACTTCATTTTGGCTAGTGACGTGATTACCTCTTCATTATTTTCCGCATAAAGTATATAATTTTGATGGCTTGATAAGCGTAACAAATGAAGAAGTATAACAAAGTTTTTGGCTTATAGATGGCATCCTTATGACATCGCACTTCGCAAACATTGTTGAGGCCGCTTGAATTGTTGTCAAGTCTATTTTCCTTAGCCTAACGGTTACATATGGTATGCGTAAGCCTTAAGATACCTTTTAATTATTTTGGGTGCATGCTCGCACTTCCAACACCTGTAGCGAAAGCCCTGTTATACCACTGTACATTCGTACTATACTGTTATTAGTCTAGATCCCTAGGAGCATCTAATCCAGGATGTATCCAGGACGAACAGTCAGGAATATCACCATTATTGGAAATTGAGATTTTAGGAGCATTATTCAATTCCTCAGGATGCTAATAATTTTAAGCATATGGGTGATGCTTATAAAGTCAGTTTCCAGTAATGGTGATATTGCTGATAGTCAACTTTACATCACGCACTCTGCATTAGGTGTATAGCTGGGCTTTTCCTTTAGTGGATAGATGCAAGCATACACCCAGGTTATACAAAATATATTTTAAGGAATACATATTCCATGTGTAGCCATTGGGAGTTGGGGAAACAACCCTGACAAAAAATCAGGCGGCCTCGTCAATCTTTGTGAACAGTGGCGACGTCACAAGGATGCCGTCTATCAACCAAGAAACTTCCTCACTCTTCTAGAAGTGACAGCCGCCAAATAACAATTTTCAGGAATTCGACACTTTAACCGGACGGGGTCCTCCAGTTTGGTAACACTTGTAGCATATAAGATCGAGCCTAGCGCTGTGCTTCCATCCATCCTGACACAAATTTTATTTATTTTTATGTTTTACGAGAAACATGTCTTTCAGCAGTGGGGACATTGTTAGCGAAGCCGAACGTGGGCCGGTGGTGGGATTCGAACCCCACTGCCCACCGAGGTCCGAATTCGAGCGCTGTACCGCATAGTTGTATCATCGAATTCGAGCTAGTTGCTTGGATTGAACAGCTTTTAGAGATGGGGATGTGAACAATGAAGTAACACATCGGTTGGGAACCGAACAATAAATCGCTGTCATCCTCGTAAGTTTTGTGACTCTCAACAAGCCATCGGAATCGATTGTTTGAATGGGGGGAATTAATAGATGAAGTCATCAACTACAATGGTTATCTATTGTGGTTGTGTATGATAAACCATAGATTAACTAATTTATTAGGTAGGTTTGTAATCTTTAGGATTTGTTAAAATTAAAACATTTGTACAACTATACAAATATACTCATTATTTAATCTCATCATCGTATGTACATACAGATATAATCCGATTACTATTTATCTAATCGTGTTTTACAAATATAGCAATTTTGCTTTGTATTCTGTACGACAACTTCGAATATGCCATTAATAATAATGTGTATGATGCCTTTCTGCAGTGGACATTATAGTCTAACTGAACGTGGTTCCGATGGTGCGATTCGAACCCAAGTTGAGCGCTGTACCATTAGGTCACCCCGGTACATGTTATTCGTCGATGTGTATCAATTCTCAATTGCCGGTCATGTTGACATTCCCAATTGGGCCTCATTCTGGACTGATGGACTAGTACCGAACACGGGCTAAATATAAAGCGGTATGATTGACTTTCTACTGTCGACATTCATTCATTTTGGTTGGTGACGTGGTGTCACCTCTTTATTATTTCCCATATTTATACATGTAGAACGATCGATTTCGATGGCTTGACAAGCGTAGACAAACGTGGAAGAATAACAAAGTTTCTTGGCTGGTAGACGGTATCCTTGTGACGTCGCCACTGTTCGCAAAGATTGACGAGACCGCCTGATTTTTTGTCAGGGTTATCTCCCTTAGCCCAAGGTATACGTATATCTTTAGATACCTTTTAAGTATCCTGGGTGTATGTTCGCACCCACCCGCCGTAGCGGAAGCCCAGTTATACCGCTGTGCCTAGGGGCACCTAGTCCAGGATGCACCACGTGGAGGACAAACAGTCAGGAATATCACCATCATTAAAATTGAAACTTTATAAGTATTACTCCTCAGAATCATTAGTATCCCACTGTCGACAGCGAGTTCAAGAATATCCTGTAAATGTGCAGTTGTTGGGCTGACAATATTTAGGCGGCCCCGTTAATTTTCCGTGAACATTGGCACCGTCACAAGGATGTCGTCTGTCAGTCAAGCAATTGACAACTTTTCAAAGCGGTTGTTTGACAAGTTCTAATATAACAAAAATGAAGGGTTCACGCATTCTGAAGAATTAGTGAATTGGTGAGGTAGTCATCTGTCCACCATTTCTCTATCCGCATACCATTTCGAACCTCATTTATGTGCAACGCATGCAGGAAAACAATGATGGATATAACCGTAATTGGAAATAACAACTTTATAAGTATTATTTAAATCCTCTTGATTATTTGAATCCCACTCAGAATGAATAACGTTCAATAAATAATAATAATAGTAATAATAATAATAATGAATAATAGTAAATAATAATGATGATAATAACAGTAACAATGAAAATAATAATAGTAATAAGAATTTAAAAAATAACAGTAGTAATAACAACAATAATAATAATGAATAATAGTAATAATAATAACAATGATAAGAATAACAATAGTAATGAGAATAAAAAATAATAGTAATAGTAATAACAATAATAATAATAGTAAGAATAAAACAAAAATAATAATAACTATAATAATAAAAGTTATTATTGTTAGCAAAATTTCCAACTCCAGCAAAACACAACTCTCAAAGCGTTGTTGGGAATAAATATATTTCTTTAGAAAACAACAAAAGAACATTAATAGTAGCAAAATAATAATAACATTTATATGGATTATTTCAATACTGTTCACCATAGGCACAGGAAACGTGTAATTGTTAGAAAAGGAATTGTTTTTCAAAAATTACCAAATGCACGATAAATCATGGAAAATTTGTGACAAAAAGATAACTAGTGGAGCTGACAAAACAAATTGAACACTATTGTGAATGTCCTTGCATTAACTCTAAATATTAAAACAATAATAATAATAATAATAGTCGTTTTCAATAAATAAATAAAGTAATATAAACAGTACAACGATAATAATAATAATTGTTGGGTGTATGATTAACAAATTATATTATTCCGCTAAATGATCCTGAGGATTTGAGTAAAGCTGACAAAGTTTCAAATTCCAATGATGTGGATATTCCTGACTGTTAGTCCTCCACGTGGTGCATCCTGGACTAGGTGCCCCTAGGCATCTAGACTAATAACAGCAGGATCCGAGTGCACAGCGGTATAACTGGGCTTCCGCTACGACGGGTAGGTGTAAACATACACCCAGGATACCTAAAAGGTATCTAAAGGTATACGTATACCATATGTAGCCCTTGGGCTAAGGGAGATAACCCTGACAAAAAATCAGGCGGCCTCGTCAATCTTTGCGAACAGTGGCGACGTCACAAGGATGCCGTCTACCAGCCAAGAAACTTTGTTATTCTTCCACGTTTGTTACGCTTATCAAGCCATTGAATAGGGATGCTAATGATCCTGAGGATTTGATAAAGCTGACAAAGTTTCAAATTCCAATGATGGTGATATTCCTGACTGGTCATCCTCCATGTGGTGCATCCTGGACCATCCTAGGTACCAACAGGCATCAAGACTAATAACACCGGTACAACTAGAATTTCACTGGACTCCCACTCAGTAAATGGTTGCTAGCATACACCCAGTATACTTAAACGTTATCTCAAGGTACCTATTTACTATGTGTAACCGGTTAGGTTTGTGGATTCATCAAACGGTGTCAAGTCTCATTTTCCCTAAAGACTATCGCCTCATCAGTTCCTGTGAACACTGGCGTCGTAGCAAGAAAGCGGTCCTCTAGCCAAGAAATTTCATTTATCCCCCTCCTAAGTTCAATTCGCATGCGCCAAACTCTTCACATAGGTATTTGGAATGCTATGCGATTGTAATAGTAATAATTATTATTATAGTAAAAATAATGATGATAATAATAATAATAATAATATTGTTAGTAATAATTGTGGTGTATATAAAACATTATTCATTGTCTTCCACACTATTTTATTCATTTTTGTCACCTCTTCATTATTTCTATTTGTACAACATATTTAGCGATTGGCATGAAAGGGTTCACAAACGTAGAACATTAATGAAGTTTCTTGGCTGTAGACTACATCCTTGTGAGGATGCCACTGCTCGCAAAGATTAACGAGGCCGCTTGACTTTTTTTGCGAGTTCTCTTTTCGTCCAACGGTAACATATGGTGTATATATGCTTTAAGATGCCTTTTCAATGCTCTGGGGAGTGTATGCTTGCATCCACCCCGGTTATACAGTTCCTGTTGTGTTAATCTAAGCGTTTAAGTGGACCTCGTCCATAATGCGCCACATGGAAGTAACAGTTAGAAATATTGTCATATTATATATATATATATATATATATATATATATATATATATATATATATATATATATATATATATATATATATATATATATATATATATATATATATATATAAAAGCAATAAGTTTCATACAATTTCGATAAATCCACCTGGATGAGGGTCCAAGTATTGGAAAAATATAACCGAATCAAATGCAAGAGTCTGTCATATCTAACTTTTATTTCTATAAAAATATATAACCCTTTTTAATCAGAATTTAAAATATCACGGATATATCAAAACTTTATCGTACAACATTGTACAACAATTTTCTACAAAAGAAACAAAGGGATATGTAGAAAAAACGTACGCACATTGTTTTTGTTATTAGGTTGCCTAATATTCATATCGACCCATCTGAAATTAATTAAAAAACCAAACAAATAACAAATTAAAAAAACTGTTTTCTACAAGTAAAAACAATTATCACACTTATAAATAGTATAACTAGATTATAAAAAGTTCAGTTTAATGATAAACTAATAATTATTTTCTTAAATCAACCAAATTATCAAACGTCCTGCAAAACTTTTACAAGGTATGCTGACTTTAAATGTTAATTACATCCCCGATTCAAACCCCTCCAGTGATCTCTATTAGCTGCAAATGGTAAGTAAACGAACGCCCAATTCAGTAATTCATTTGAGCAAGGGAGGCCTAGCATAAATAAAAGGACTGAGTTCGCATACTACAATGTCCGTCCAAATTATTCGTTGGCCACCCGGTATTCTTTCCCATCCGGCTAATGGTTGGGCTTCCACAGCTATTCTGGCTGGATGAGTGGGCAATCTTCGTAAAACATGGACAATCCATTTTAAGTGTCTTTCTCTTATTGTGTTAGAAATACATGGCCAATTAATGTTAAGTGTGCTACAAATGACTGGAAATGGTTGGAATATTTTAATAGTTGTTAGACGATTCCATTCAATAGAAGGCAAAGAGTAAAACCATATGGATTATAAACAACTTTTCTTTAACTAAACAAGCTTATATATATATATATATATATATATATATATATATAGAGAGAGAGAGAGAGAGAAAGATTTACAATTCATAACTTAACCTAAACAACTTATATACAGCACATTTGTAAATGTAACAAATAAAATGTATTTACAAACACTCCGAAATACCCTTAGTTTTGTATTTCATTAATAACAATTTGAACATGACTGAAACATAAAAGCGTAAATGTTTTTTAAACCTATTCAATATCTAATATTATTATTAAGCAAAAACCAATAAAGTATGCAGTGTTTTAAATTTTAACTATAAGGTTTTGCAGTAAGGTAAACAAAAATATTAAAACGTACGTTTCCATTTGCTGTCGAGACTTGAACCTTTGTTTGCGCAAAACAAATACAATGGTAAGAACCAATAAAACCACTCCGAAAAAAACAACTAGATAATTTGGTTTGCAAAATATACATTAAAAATTAAGTATATATATATATATATATATCACGGAAAATTGTAGTAATCTTACCAACAACTATAATTGCAAATAATGGTATTGGAATATTTTGTATTCGTCCAGTACCTAAAAATATTATATTTATCAAAGTGCACGTACATAAATAGTTATTTTCATCTGAACCATCCAGACAATTATAAATACTGTCACATGTTAATGATTCGGGAATACAGTTACTACGAGCATCCCAACAACGAAATGTATCATCGGGACAATTAAAAGAAGGGCCAATTACTGTTTGCAATTTTTAAATAAAATAAAATATACACATATTTAAGTGTTATTCAGATGAAAATAAAATAACAATTTTATATTCTTAAAAAATAAAGTAATTTACTAAGAACATACAAATTTAAGTAAAGATAAACGTATACAGTTCTATACAAAATTTTAAAAAATGTTATTCTAAAACTATCTAAATTTTACATTTAATTATCGTTACGTAGAAAAAAAACTAAAATTAAAAAAACTTACCAAATGATGACAAAACAAACTGAAAAGCAACATCAGAAGGAGCAATATTAAAAGGTTCAAAAATTAATTGAATTTTCAATCCTGGAGACGAAGTCTGTACCATTGTAAATATTTTGGATTTATAATCTGTACAATTAGCTTTAAACTAAATAAAAAATATTATCATTACCAATAACAATAAAAATAAAGTGTGTATATACATTAAAACATAAATTTGCTTAATAAGAATGCATAAAAAAGCACGTTTTTAAAAAAAAATCCTATCTCTTTAATTAAAAACTAAAGCATTAACAAATGGTTATCTATCTATATACTTATTATTTCATAATAAAAGAAACTAATATTGTAGATAAAAATATCTTTTAGCAATTATAGTTAATCAATCTATTACAAAACAAATGCTAAATTACACTTTGTTTTTTCATAATTGCAAACAATTTAAATTAATAACAGAAATATTTTACAAAGCTAAGACATTTTTTTTCAAAAAGTAACAAAATATTACAAAACAAAAACTTTACAATTATCTTTGGATCAGATGGAACAAGCATGGGGATACGTAAATTGGGTTCGTTATCTTCAATTAACTCTTCACGAACAGACGAATATTCATTTATTGTTATAATTGGACAATTGTCACCTCGTAATTCTAATATTAAATTTTTCGGGTATATGCTTATATATTGTGTAGATTTAATAGGCTGAAAAAAACATAATATTCTGCCAATTGCTGTTGAGTGAGAAACAAGTACACCATCAAAAGTGTAAGGACTTTCCGGCGATCCAAAACAGTCAGCAGCATCAACTAAAAAAATATTTAAGTGTAACGCAATACCATTATAAGTTTTCAAATCTGCTTTTGATATAAAAAATGAGATAAACAGAAAATATTGTAAGCAATATTTAAACATAGAATCTAATTTGCGCGGTATTTATCTTGAAGGGTAGTAAGCATGCACTAGGAGAGTATTAAATTATTAAATTAAAATAACTTAAATAATACGGGTTTTTTTTAATTAATTTAAAAATTATAAAAAATGCAATAAAACATATTGTTTTACCAAATAAAAAATTAAAAACTTATTGTTAAAAGATTATTATTATTATAGTACTTTAAAAATTAATTAATTAAGTAGATTTAATTATAAATCTGCTATACAAATGTTATTATTTAGTTTTATATTTTTGTTTTTTTAAATGGAGTCTAAATAATAATCATTTATTTAGGAAATGGGAATTAAGAAGTATTAGATAATACTGTTTATTGTTTAAATTTACAAATAATTTATTTCAAAAATATTTGATTTATACTAATAATTTCTGTTTTGTTGTTCCAAATTTTGTAGCTAAATTGAAAAATCGAATAAACCGGCCTTTTTTCTCTTATCGTTCGTTTCTATTCTTTTGGCTTTTATTCAGTGCCATCTGTTTCTTTTTGTTTTATTTTTTTCACTTTTTTCTGGTTAGTTTTTTATTTAAAAAGTTACGTAATAATGAAGACATAATCTTATTTAATTTTTGTATTATTTATTATTTTTGCTAATTTGTACCTGTTTAGACGATTGACTGTACGGATAAAGAATTGACTACGCGTAGCAAATTGAACTAATATAGCTTACACTTCGAAGAATTTGATCCGCCCACCTTAACTGGATAGAAAGAAGACGAACAAACTGGAAGTGTTTATTGTTTGTTACAATCAGTCACGTATACAAAATATATATAACATATATATATTTGGAAAACAAAATTTATTTATTTGGTAGTATTTTTCAAAATATTTTGGCAATACAAGTACACTCTATAAAAAATATTTTAAAACACTGATTAAATGTTTTATTTATTTATTTATTTTACATCCCTTATAATTATTGCTTTTTTAATCGGATTTTATTTATTTATTTCTATATATACTGTAGTAATTATTGTACTCGTTAAAATTGTTTAAATAAGTAAGAAAACAATCCGTCAACATAATGTAAGATCTAACTGAGATTTTGGCCTTTATTTCATTTCATTTAAATTGATACGAATAATTATCAGCACCCCAGCTAATTTCAATCAAAAGAGTTCTGGTGTAATCTAAATTATCGTTCTGCAATTTATTATTATAAAATAATTTAAAATTACATACCAATACTGTTTACCAACCGGAAAACAGGACACAATATACTCACAGAACCACAGTTACGTCAACGCCGTCACGTCAAACAATTCAAATACAAAAAGGCGCTTTAAAACAAAGTTTAAATAAAGTCAAAGTTGTTTAAATGTACAATAATATAAAAATTGTAATCGAAATAAAAATTAATAATTATTTTAAATATTTTATTCCAACAGTAACACACAAGTCTTTATGTATTTGTGTCGATATTAGTAAAATGGTAAATATATCTAATTTCTAATAGTTTGTTGTTACAACGACATTGAATTCTGACTAATTTAAAAACGTTATTGTAGCGGTGACATTCAACGAAGAAAATTCAAAGTCGCAAATAATAAACAATATTATTTTGTTTCATTACAAAAATTAACATTTAATTTTTGGAATTAATGTTTTTTGAATATTTGACATTTGTGTTTGAATGTGTCAACGGTGTATATCGGTAAGAATGGTATATAAACAACCGTTCCCACGCCGTTTAACATTTTCGCCTAACTTCCGTTCAGTTCTTTTTCTCGATCCATTTTCAGTTTCCATCTTGGTTTTTGGTTTTTATTCCGCAGTCCGATCCTGTATAGTTTAGTAATAAATGTTTTTCCGTCTAGTCTTTTTGTTCTTATTTATTACTCTACGTAATCAGTTAAGACGTTAGATAATGGAGGAAACTGGAATTGGGCAAAAACACGCAACTTTTAACAACAAGCAACGTTGTTTGTTTTATCAAACCGTCTCATCGTGTTAATTAGTAAAACCAGGCTACGTAGCCTTTATTGGAGTTAATTTCATTAAAATTAAGCTGACAGTGAGTCCGAAAAAAAGAATACAAAATTATGAAACTACGTGTATTAACCAAAATTTTAGAAATTGCCAAAACAAAAAATTAAATGAAACAAAGTTATAATAATTATTTATGTGTGGAGGTGACGGTTGCCGTAAGAGTTCATCAAAAATTTGAAAAAAATATGGTAACATAGTAAAACACATTATTGGACCGTTACATTAACTACATGATAAGTTCTTACTTAGTTTTCAATTAATCACTTATTATTAACGAATTATTCTGCGTTTCGCCTATAATTAAATTTATTAATAAAAAATTTTTTTAACGTTTTGTTATATTGTTTTTGACATTTTGTTTTTATGTTAAAAGTATTATGCATTTTTGTATAAAATATAATATAACATATAAGTTCAACAATGAAATAGACTCATTAATTTTTTTATTTTAAGAGAATCTTAAAAACTGATTATATATTGTTTTTTTTATTTAGAATTAAAAATTATAATTAAATAAATTGTGGTAAAAATGTATACTTAAAGTGTTCAGAGACCTTTTCTTGGTTAAAAAACTCAAGTAAAAACCTGAAATCATTCAAGATGCCATTTCTAATAAATTCCTTTTGACACAGTTTACTTCGCTTAAACTAGTCAACTCATATAATATTTCTACACCCTTCTTTAATATTTTTTTAAGAATTGTTAATCTCTATTATGTCAACACTAGCTTTTTCCTTTTTTCCATTTAAAATAAAACAATTTATTGCTAATTTATCTTTTATATTTTATACTCATTAATACAAACAATTTACCAAATAAGCATAATTTCTTTACCAATTCTTCTAATCTAATAACGGATATAACTAAAAATGTTTTACACATAATATGCTAATTTGTAAACTTAGCATTTGTAAATATTTTATTCATTTTTGTGATTTTAACCGTGGTTAATACAGTAAATAATTAGTGTACATTAGATACAATCTAGGTTTACCTGGATATCAATCCTTACAAAATAGTTTGGTTTTCTTACTGTTAACATATTGTTCTTATTTTTTTATCCTTATCTGTTTGTTATACAATTTTACCTTTTATCTATGAGGATATACTTAACTTAACTTACACCCTAAACCAAATTACTTTTCTATCTTTTAATTACTAACACATTATGTAAGAAAATAAAATTCCTCTTGAATAAACTGCTAAAGTAAAAGTTTTTTTACTAAACTTGTATTTAAAATTAACAAAAATTACAAACAATTTTTAATTAAATTAAAAATTAAATTAAATATTTTTTTTCTAAAACATGTCAACGACAAGGCCTTCTTCTACCTTAAAGTATATAATTGTTTTAAAAGTTACTTTAATTTAGTTTTTAACCTAACATCCCTATTTTTGTTATCAACAAAAAACTATCCTTTACCTCCTTTCCTTGTTAAAGGATACCTAACAATCTAGTTTAAGGGTTTACCAAATCTTTTAAAAAAATATCTAGTATTTGTTCAAGGGTTTTAAGGTAATGCGTTACCGTATTGACCAAGGTTTAAAGTATATCTTTAATTTCTCAGTTTTTACGGGTATCAATTTCTAATTTATTTAAATTCGGATTAAACAACTCTTTGTGTACCACTTATTTAAATTTATTTTTGTCATTTGCATTTAGTAAATACAGAAATATATAATATTAATTTTTCAAAAAATACATACAACTGTTAATTTTTTTTGTTAAAAAGTTGGCACCCAAACTTTATTTTGGCATTTAATAATTATACTAAACACACATTTCAATAAATATTTTTACTATAATTAAAAAATATATTATTACTACCCTATTGCAATTTTATGAAAAGGAATATACATATAAAGATTTATCTTCTTCAATTTTTCCCTCTTTTATACTTTTGTATTTTTACTACTGGATGTTCTTCCTGCCGCAAACCCTCTTTCTTGTGATCTTCTTTAAGCGAAGTATATATATATATATATTGAAAAAACTATATGTTACCATTTAAAGTAAATACAAACTTTATTTAATAAAAAGTAGAACAAATTATTATTATCATTAATAGCAATTATTCTCAAAAAGGCACAAAGTTTAATTAGAACGCTTCAATCAAAATCCGTCGTCCGTTTCAATTGGATCGCGTTCGAGGTTACAGGGACGCGTAAATTCTTGACCGCGTTCGTGAAACCAAACATTCATGACCCACTTTGAACCGACTAATACTGGACAGCCTGCGTGTCTCGTACGCAAATCGCCTTCGCCGTTCGAAAATAAATTATTCCAAAAAGCGGCCGCGCCCATTTTTGGAACCACCCGAGCTCCAACTCTATTGAATACTGTAGCGCCGCCTGCTTCGACGTCAGAAAGCTGAATTGATAAATTTATTATTATTATTATTATTATTATTATTGGTGTCATGCTATTGGCATATATTCAACTTTAAAAACATTTTTTAATTTTATTTTGAAAAAGTCTAACAAAGCAGTGGCTCATGCTCTCGTATTTGTGTCGGGGATGTTTAGCGGTACAACGCTCGACTTCGACCTGCGTGGGCATCGGGGTTCGAATCATCACCACCGGCCCACTAAATGGGTAGATGATAAAACCAACCAAGGGAAAAAATTGCGTAAAAAGGAACCAATAAAAATTGGGTAAAATTTTGTGAATCTGTAATCAGAAATTTTCAATCGTATGTTGAGGGTAATCATGAGGAAACGTGTGTAATTATGACTACTAACAATGGGAAAAGTAGTCAAAGTGTTCTATATATTTTTCTCAAAAGTAAAATAAAGAAAAATTAATTAATAAACAATACATTAATGCATTTTTGTTTATACATGTTATATTCCAACTTAGTGATGTGTATTATTTTTTAAATTTTAGCACAACATAACCATTGATAGTAACGTATAAACGTATTAACTGACGTAATATTAAAAGATATAAGGATAAGCAGGCAATAGATTTTCTGCATTAAGCTGTACAAAGTTCTAAAATACAAGAATTTCATGTACATAAACAGTAACAAAATTATTGATGTTGATGGTTTATCTGTGCTTATTAATAAGTGAGATAAAAGATTGTATTTTACAAGTGACATTGTTTATTGTTACA
>JAKXYG010000933.1:0-50395 GCA_025895645.1 Cardicola forsteri
TATTATTATTATTATTATTATTATTATTATTATTATTATTATTATTATTATTATTATTATTAATATTATTTATTTTTCACATTCTCCATTCACTTCGAATACTAATCAAAAAAGCAATCGATCTAATTACAATATGTAAACAATTAAAATTTTTTCCCTTTATTTTTAGATGGAAAATTCAACAAGCCTATGCATTTCATCATAGTGGTCTTATTCGATTCCATAATTATTCAAAATTGCCATATCCGTAAGTAGTTTACTGGAGAATATTGTAGCTTATCTATTTATTGCCTGTGCAAAGCATACAATTTGATAATGAAATGAATATCTGGTTTTTATTTCTAAGACCGATTTTAGTTAAAAATAGTAATTGTGTGATTTTTTCAATATAACGGTTCGTAAAAAATTGACGTTTGATTTATTGCAGAAAAGGTACCTTTGCAGTTCTTATCAAAAAAGGATTTTTTGACCTTGAAAATAGACAAGGTGGAAAAATCAATATTTAGCTATGCGATTTGTATCGCGTCATCGTGCAAATTTGGTCACATATTGAGAAACTTTCCTGTCCTCAACTTACAAGTGATCACAACTCACGAAAGGTTATCTAACTCTGTTCCTATTTTCACAACTTTTTCCCTTGGTTGGTTTTATCATCTACCGATTTTTCCACCTTATATACAATTTCAAGGTTAAACAATCCCATTTTGATAAAAGCATGCACCAAAGTTGGCATCAAAAGTTGGTAAACAATTTTTTGAGCTCTACTAATAGCACCAATTATAAGTCCCCTTGTGGGGGGCTGCGAGCAAATATCCACCAGATAGAAAATGTTTTTCCGTCTTGCCAGGATCACAAAATCAACCGATCCGGTTAGTGACAAGTTTCAAATGGGTTCGCTACAGAACCACACGAATAAAACTGACTAGAAAGGGCGAACATGTATAAAAAGGAGGAGGAAATGTAAGAGAAGGAAACAAAATATGCGTCAATTATTGAAGCAATAAAAGCCAAACAAATGGTAGGTTTAGCCTAGTTAACTGACAATGTTCTACACATTTTGACATTTAAATTTTGACAGCAAGCATTTTATTTGATTGGAAAACGAAACCAGATTGGCAACAAAAATGAGTAATTTTCACATTCCAAATAAATTAGTACACAATTTTTCATTCAACAAAACGAAAAATGTTGTCAAAATGCTTTTATATTTTACATTTGCAACCTAATTTAGTCTTTCAAAAGTATCAACCAATCAAAATGTGAATTTAATTATTAGCACTTGGTTTATAAGTCGCTACATCTATCCGTTGTTGTATGTATTTGCCTTCGGGTTAAGCAACATTCAGGATGCTAATGATCCTGAGGATTTGCGTAATGCTTATAAAGTCTCAATTTCCAATGATGGTGATAATCCTGACTGTTAGTCCTTCACATGGTGCATCCTGGACTAGGTGCCCCTAGGCATCTAGACTAATAACAGCAGGGTCCGAGTGCACAACGGTATAACTGGGCTTCCGCTACGGCAGGTGGGTGAGAATATACACCCAGGATACTTAAAAGGTATTCGTATACCATATGTAGCCATTGGGCTAAGGAATTTTTGCAAACAGTGGCGACGTCACAAGGATGCCGTCTACCAGCCAAGAAACTTTGTTATTCTTCCACGTTTATTACGCTTATCAAGCCATCGAAATCGATCGTTCTACATGTCGTATAAATATGGGAAATAATGAAGAGGTGACCACGTTACCAACCAAAATGAATGAAATGAGTTGCACAATCAAGCAAGTTCCATAGTATTGGCAAATCAGATCCATTCCTATTGACTACTTTCAATGTTTTGACATGAAACGCGCATACTTTTCAGCAGTGGACATTTTAGCCAAGCCCGAATGTGGGGCCGTAACTTGGTGCCTGTTGAGGATATCGAATCGAGCGCTATACTGCCAAATTATCACGGCAAATTATTGATGCATCTAATTATAGCAGGGTGGTCTAGTGGTACAACGCCCGATTTGGACCTGCGTTGACATAGATTCGAATCCCACCACCGGCCCACAAATGCGGGCCCACGTTCGGCTTCGCTAAACCAATGTCCACTGATGAAAGATGCGCAATTCCCGTCTCAAACTATTCAGCGTAATACGAATAAATGAATAATTTAACTTGGTCAAAATACTCAATTTATAAGTTCCTTTTTAATTGTAGATAAGGTGCTTGCAAAATGTCATTAATAACCAAGTTTTTTTTTAAATATTACGTAATTTATTTATGTTTATTACATTGAATGTTTTACAAGAAATGCATTTTTTTGCGATGCCGAATTTTAGTGGGCCGGTGATGGGATTCGAACCCCCCATGCCCACTGAGGTCCAAATCGAGCGCTGTACCGCTAGACCACCCGAGTACTAAAAAAAATCTCACATACTCTACAAAAATGTTTGAGTTATTTATTATATTATGCAATACTATTATTATTAAAAAGCTTTTTAAGATGATCCGTATATGAAGCTTTTAATTTACTTTAATAGAAATTTTAATAAAAACGTTATTCGTAAAAAACTGCTTTATTAGTATTATCATTAATATGTTTCAAATACTATTTTTTCTATTTTTGTAGTAACTTTATTACAGATCACATTGAAGGAGTGGAAGATCCTCTGTACACAGAAACCATTCTAACTCAAAAACATTTTCTCGACGAAGATATTTTGGTATTCTTCCCTCCACCAAATGATTGTATGTTTTAAAATGTTTCTTGCTGCTTTTGACTTTGTAGCGGAACCGAAAATAATGAACAATATTATTTTATTTTATTACCAAAACAGCATTTAATTTCAGTAAACAATATTTCTTCAATATTTGCATTTTTGTTGGTGAGAGCGGATTTTCCGCAAGGCGACGGTACCCGGTCGATAACGATGCAGTTTCTTTACACCACCGGTGGCTGGTGCACTTTTACGATCAGCTTCAATGGCAAATTGTTTGAGAGGAGCTTTTCGGTAGACTTATGGTAACGTCCGGATACCGTCACTTTGCGAGAAATGCGGTTCCACCAATAAGAGTCATCGATACATTCAAACAAAAATGTCAAATATTGTTTCAAAAAATTAAATGTTATTTTGTAATAAAATAAGATAATATTGTTCATTATTTTCATGTTCCAATTTTCTTCGTCAATTGTTACCACTACAACCTATTTATTTAGTTTTTAGTGTACCAATTTTTCTGTGTGTAAAAAGCGCTTTCTAAACAGATGGACATTTGAGAGCCTGTATTTGCTACGTAGCCGAATTCCACAACTATTGGGCTACGTATTAAAGGCATTGGTTAGTTCTGAAAGTCTAGATAAAAGACGAGGTTTTGCTTCACGATTGAGCATCGGGCAGTAAAAACCTACGCCCAAACTTTTTAATGCTTCAAGAACAAGCTTTAGAAAGCGCTGCAATGATTTGATCCGCGTTAATATCGAAATTGTGTGAGTTTGAGATTAATTACAAATTCACTCAATGCAGAAGCTCGTTCATGACTTCTTGTCAAAAATAGTCCCAATAATCAATTGATTTACACAATCAGGCACACTTTTATTTTATACCTAATTATCATTGTTGTATAATAGCATACATAATACGTTGTATATTTTCTTTATATGTAATTAAACATGAAAAAATCAATACTTTTTCAAATTGTGTTTACAGCATACTAGAACAAAAGGTTTTAATAAAAAATGATTGTGAAATATTTGATGTAAATAAACAATCCATTTATTACTACATATAATTAAAATGTTTGTTTTTTTCCAATACATTTTTTAACACGTCGCTTATGATAAATTGCTGTTTGATTAATATTCGCGCCATTTCAGCAGATAAATTTTAATGCACTAATTATTATGCTGTGTTTGATACAATTTTTTGACCTTGAAACACATGAAGATAACAAAATTGTTCCATGTAATTTTTCTTTAAATAATTTGGCAATACAAAGCTTGTTTAGCAAAATTGTATCTTCCTTTCAGTCTATTTGACCCTGTCATTGTAATTACATCATTATTATAGTTGGCTACACTAGCAATGTACTAAATCACTATTATTGTTATTATATTACCATTATTATTGCTATTACTATTATTACCATTATTATTGCTATTACTATTATTATTATTATTATTATTATTATTATTATTATTATTATTATTATTATTATTATTATTATTATTATTATTATTATTATTATTATTAGTAGTAGTAGTAGTAGTAGTAGTAGTAGTAGTAGTAGTAGTAGTAGTATAGTAGTAGTAGTAATACAGAACTCTATTGTTTTAAAAAACCACAGGACACAAAAACTGTTCCATAAAAATGTACTTTTAATTGTTGACCTTAAAAGTCGTACAGATCGCTAATTAAACATTTTTGGCTTTTACACTCAACCCTCATCATGTTTCCATTCCTTTGCCAAAGTTTGCTGGAATAGCACTGTGTTGTTGGATTTTTTTATGACATTACTAATGTTCTTGGAAACGTCGGATTGCTAACTCTACACTCTAGCCTCTCTCTCTTTCCAGAGGAGCTAGGGATTGACTACGGTGGAACTCCAGTGCTGATAGTAAGATTTAAACAGTTTTTAATTTATATATATATATATATATATAAGGTTTGTATTTTATCTACCACACAATAAATTGAATTGACACATTTTCCAATTTTATCTTGCCAATCTTTATCCAGTATTTAGACATTTTTCAAGTGAAAACATTTCGGTCCCAATTGCCATGACAGCGGGTGTTTATCACAATCCGAGTCGAGTGCCAATGGCTGTAGTCGGACTGCAAATTACACACAGCCAGTTGCAATTGGAATTCGATCGAATAACACAACACTGCCTGGAGACAACTTCGATCTGCAGTCCTTGTGGATCGACGGGAGTCGATTGTTACTTGATCAATCAAGCTGCTATGGTGTTGGTTTCCAGCAGCGGCGAAAAAGAAGTAGGTTTTGACAATTCACTCGAGTTGATTTGGTGTGCCGACATAGGGGGGGGGGCGAATTGAATTTTGGCGTAGGTATTGGTTTCAGTGTCATTAGCGGAACAAAAATGCAGGTTTTTGTTTTGCATTCAAGCAACAAAAATAATAATAATAATAATACTTGTAATAATACAAATAATAATAATAATAATAATGATAATAATAATAGGAATAATAATAATAATAATAATAAACATAACAATAATAATAATAATAATAATAATGCTAATTGTAATAATACAAATAATAATTATTATTATTATAACAATGATGATAATAATAAAATGAATAGTAATAATAATAATAGTAATTGTAGCACTTAAGCCATCTCTACTACTCAAGGAGATATAGAAGCGTTGTCACTCTTGTTTTTGTGATCTAATGAATGTAAATTATACGAGTTTTAATAGCAGTTTCTTTTTAATTGAAAATGTACAGAGCGCTGATTTTAAAAATCTCTTGTCTTAAGTCATTGTCGATAACATGTATTAATAATTAATTTTTTAAACATATGTTAGCGCAACCCCTTAACTTAAAATCAAAATTAAACATTCTTGCCACATTAAAAATAAAAATATATTATTACTATTACTATTATTATTATTATTATTATTATTATTATTATTATTATTACTATTACTATTACTATTATTATTATTATTATTATTATTATTATTATTATATTATTATTATTATTATTAATAATTATTGTTATTATTATTATTACTATTATTATTATTGTTATTATTATTATTATTATTATTATTATTATTATTACTATTATTATTATTATTATTATTGTTATTATTATTTACTATCTGTTTTTATAATGTTGTTATTTGTGTGTTGCAAAATACCAACATGAAAATCTTTTATAAACAAATTGTATCAATGTTATTTAAAGTTTTGTTCTTTGTGTTAATTTAACTGTCAAATACTATTTATTGGCATTACTATTTCTTTCCAAAATAGGAATATTTTTTAATACATTTTTTTACAAACACTATAAACTTTTTAAAATATCTAATTTATTTTAAGTGCCTTACAAACAACAACAACAACAACAACAATAATAATAATAATAACAATAATAAATAAAATTGTTTGTGACTTGAATAACTAAAATGAAAAGCAATTTTAGGCTAATTTTAAATCGATTAAATCAAATCTTATTTTCATAATGTTGTTGGTTTTGTTTGCTTGTTTATTTTATGCGACATTTTTCCATTTAGATAAGCCTATAATTAGTGCCAGTGGTAGCACTTGAGTCGAGCGCTACTCATATATTTTTTAAAACTATTTTGACATGGGAAACGCGCATGCCTTTCAGCAGTGGACATGCTAGCTAAGCCGAACGCGTGAGCCCACATTGAGTGAGTCGGTGGTAGGATTCGAATCTCGATGGCCACCCAGATCGAAGACAAGCGCTGTACCGCTAAACAACCTCGTGTTAGTCTAAGTCCACAATGCGCCGTACGAAGATACATGATATTAGGAATGTCTCTGAAAATTGATATTTTGTAAGCATTGCTCAAATCCTCAAGATCATCATCGGCACTTGTTTAAAATGGATATTTAGATAGGTTGTTGGGTTTCATGCACGACATCATCGCCACACGAATTGAAAACTTTATGACAATGCGAGTAATTTACAAAATTATTACCGCTGCACACAATTAATGATGTCCATTTCAAATATGTCACACGAACAACACAAAACGCAAAATTGTAGGTCAACATTTATTGGTTGTTTATTTCGGTTTTGGTCACTTCGTTATTCGACGTAAAACATCTTCGTGTGCCATTAGCAAAGCTCTAAACGAGAGTTTCATTTAGTGTTTGTAACGTTTAGTTTACTCTCTTGTAATACACTAAAATATACATTTCTGTGTTGTATTATTATTTTACAGTTATTATTGATTAATTATTAAAAAGTTGGATTTATTTGAATCACTGTACAGCTGTTTGTCTTCTGAGCCACTGAGCTACAGATGGTTAAAACTAACCCTGTAAAGTTCCTATTTATAGTGAATTTGATCAAAGCTTATTCCCCAATGTCATCAAATGCTCCACGTTACTACCAGTCCAACATGTGAGTAATCTCATCCACTAGAAATTTTACCCTATGTATGTCCTGCTATAATGCACACATATTTGACACAAAGTAAACATTAAACCCGAACCCAGACAAGTATATTTAATGTAAGTAATGTCATTTGAATTCACGTCCAACGCATTACAAATCGAATGATCATTTCCAACAGTCTACACACATTCAATTAACTGAAATCTGTTGTGTGAAAAACAAAAACGAAGTAAAACTCCATTATTTGGGCAACGTAGTCAAAATTAAATGTTATTTATTTTTGATTTGTTTACTTTATACTACTTAAATGAAAACACATTTTGTCCCGATGTGAACATTTTGCAAAGTTTTAGACAAGGGTCCGCATTTTCTACCGGTGGTGGACTCGAATCCATGCTTACACAAGTTTGAGTCCAGTGCTGTACCAAATGTGCCATTTCGGTATTGATAATAATTGGACGTCCTTAAATGTACACTTTTACTCAAAGGTTAGGTCAATTTAATCTTCGTGATCAATTCCTTTCGTATCCAGATGAACATTGTACAATAAATGGACACCTCTACTGATAGTCCATTTGGAGCACTTGCTTAGGCGGCTAATGTGAGATTGTTAGTTGAATTATCTTTCAAACCTCCTCCTATTTTGCACAGTCATGGAAGTAGGTGGGATGGAAACCATTCATTCAACAATTTTTGGTTGTGACTAGTTGTGAATGTTTTGAGACGGGAAATGCGCATATTTCAGCAAAGCCGATCCTGGGGCTGCATTTGGTACCGGCAGTGGAGATCAGAATCAGGTTCGAGTCAAGCGCTGTACCGCTAGACCACTCCGGCGGTGGGGATTGTACGAATAGTGCGAGTAATGTGTTTTATTTACATTCAATCTTACTTTGAACGCCGATGATGGTAATCGAAACCATGGTGACTCACTTTTGAATCAAAGCGCTTTACCAACTCTGTCAAACCTTCAGCAAGTTTAACCATTTCTCAATGCATTTGTTCTGCATTTGGTGTGGATATGTGATCTTTTCTCCCGACGCAATTGGTTTGCTAAAATTATGACAAAGTGGATGTTGGAAATACGATCAATAAGTTGAAAATATTTCTTCAAGTGTCAATGAATTATTTCGTTAACAATTTTGAACCTGTTAGACATGCAATCGAATTTTACAACTGACCCACTGAATGTGCGGGCTCATGCGTTCGGCTTGGCTAAAATGTCCACTGCTGAAAGGTATGCGCGTTTTGCGTTTCAAAATATTTACAAGGAGGAAAAAGTAAATAGAAATATAACATCCTCATTATGTATTATGAAATGGAATTATGCAAAAAAGTGATTCACTTTATGTGATTCACTTTATGTAGATGATAAAACCAACTCATGGGAAAAAGTTGCGAAGAAAGGAGCCAATAAGAGTCAGATAGCCCTTTGTGTGAATGTGTAATTACTTGGCAGTTGGGAGAATGGAAAAGTTTCAAAAAGTGTCACCAAATTTGTACGATGACGCAATACAAATCGTATGGTACTAGCTAAATATTGATTTTTCCACCTTATGTATATTTTCAAGGTCAAACAATCGCCTTTTGATAGAAGAATGCACTAATGTGACTCACACTCACTCACCGAGGTTGACCAATACGATTTTTTTTAATTCTTTTTCCCTTGGTTGGTTTTATCGGTAAATGATAAAACCAACCAAGGGAAAACGTTGCGAAAAAAGGAACCAATAAGAGTTAGATAACCTGTTGTGAGTGTGTGATCACTCGTAAGTTAGGGATGGAAAAGTTTCAAAAAAGTGTGACTAAATTTGCACGATGACGCAATACAAACCGTATAGTGCTATGTAAATATTGATTTTTCCACCTTATAAACATTTTCAAGGTCAAACACTCCCCTTTTAATAGAAAAATGGACCAACGTGACTCACACTTGCTCACGAAGATTAACCAAATAGGATTTTTTTAAAATTTTTTTACCTTGGTTGGTTTTATCATTTACCGAAAAATCAATATTTAGCTAGTACTATACGATTTGTATTACGTCATCGTGCAAATTTGGTCACATTTTTTTGAAACTTTTCCATCCCCAACTTATGGGTAATCACACTCACAACAGGTAATCTAACTCTTATTGGTTCCTTTTTTCGCAACGTTTTCCCTTGGTTGGTTTTATCATCTACCCGCAAAAGTGCTTTTTGTTTGCCGATTTTGTTTCTCAATAATGTTATTTTTTCGACAAATGACAGTTGTTAGTTAATGTGCACAAGTTGTGTAAATTTTGTAATTTTTATTTTACAATTAATTACGGATTTCAATTTATACAATTTCTTTTTTTAACAAATTATGTTTTTTATAAATTTTAATAAATTATCGTATTATACTCTGTCGCTAGAACAATATTAATAATATTGTTATTGGTAATAATAATAATAGTAATAGTAATTAAATTAAAATTAATTAATCAACAGGATATTTTGTTTTCTAAAATGAATTGTATGGAAATGTATTTTTGATCATTTTTCTCACTTGTACATCACTTTTAGACCCCAACTGTGTAATTGATTTTTTACAAATAAAATTAACTTAATTCACAACATAAGTGTCATATAAATTCAAAATTTAAAACATTTTATGGCAGGTTTCAACAATATTAGTACATTTTAGAACGCCCTCAAAAAATTTCATGTTTTTTGTTAATGAATGATTTTGATTAATATTTTTTAAATGATGAACAATTGTATATGTATATATATACGTGTTTATCGTTAAATTTTTATAGGTACTACTGTTTTATCTGTACCACTAAAGATAAATTTGGAAAAAAAAACATTTTTGTTGTGTGCTGGGATGGCTTAGAGATAGAGCGCTGGACTCAAACTTAAGTGATACCCATTTAAGTCGAATACTACTGCCGGCATCAAAATGCGGGTCTTCACTTGGCTTCACTAAACATCAACGTGGTGAAAAATGTTTTCCGTAAAGCATTCAAGTAGGAACACACACACACACACACTCTCTTTGTATCTAATGGTTATCGGCTTAGATGCTTCAGTAGAAGTAGCTTTCAATACACAAAATACGTACAATTATACAATGCAATTGAATTAGCAGTATGTAACATTAGTCAAAAAAAAATTATATAGTCTAATACATTCAAAAATTAACGGCTATTCAAAAGTCATGTGCATTATTTTACTTTGGCAATATACTACAGTTAATAGTGTGCTAATATAACAGTATACATTAAATGTGCATGACTCGTGTGTGAGTATAAATATTAAAGCAATAACCTACATGAAAGACAATGAATGGTCACAAGATGGAATGAGCAGGCTACGTACAATTGGACAGACAAAAAAATAATGATTTAGATGAGTTTATTTATGCAAGGGTCACTTGTAACTTTGCTGGGATTGGATAGTAATTTTGCTATATACAGCACCAAATGCGGGCCCACGCGTTTGGCTTTGCTAAAATGTTCATTGCAGAAAGCCATGCACGTTTTCTGTCTCAAAACCCTCACAAGTAGTATAAATACATAATTTGAACAACAATTTTGTCACCAATTAATTTTCTAAATCAATTGAAAATTGACCAAAGTGTAAATATGTGTACAGAAAATAGTGTGCGTTTAAATATTCCAATCATTCATTAGGCATATTATAGTAAATCTAAAAAGCATGCTGACTAATGCTTATAAAGTGTAAAATTAATTCGTTATTTAAAAAAATAATATATTTTAAAGATAAAAATATCAATTTAAAAATAACTTCCTCAACCTAGCATTACGTTGGCATTGAAGATTTTGCAAATCGAAGATTGAGCATCTTTTCAGCTTTCACTCAATCCTATGGGTAGATGATAAAACCAACCAAGAGAAAAAGAATTTAAAAAAATCGTATTGGTCAACCTCGGTGAGTGAGTGTGAGGCACGTTGGTGCATTCTTCTATCAAAAAGGGATTGTTTGACCTTGAAAATATATATAAGGTGAAAAAATCAATATTTAGCTAGTACTATACGATTTGTATTGCATCATCGTACAAATTTGGTGACACTTTTTGAAACTTTTCCATTCCCCTAACTGCCAAGTAATTACACATTCACACAAAGGGTTATCTGACTCTTATTGGCTCCTTTTTTCGCAACTTTTTCTCTTGGTTTGTTTTATCAACTACCATCCTATCATCTACGTAACTCTGTCATCCAGATACATGCAATTACTTCTTTGCCGTTGTTTGCCAAAATGGCATCCTCCTATATTGTTTCCGTAGCAGTACAAATTTTTTACAGAGGCCAGGTTGCTAACCCCTCGCACTCAAACCCTCCTCCTTTATCCAGGTTTGGGTCTGGCTAGATTGAATCATTTCTGGTTCGAACTAGGCGGAGTTACACGTACACACACACATATATATATATACATAATTATGTTTAAATTTTAAATGTAGGTTGGACAAAATCTAAAAGAAATCAATTGTGGACTTGTTGAAGAATTAGTAAGAAAATCTATTTTTAACGAGTAAGAATTCTATTTTTTCTTAGTACATTAATATTTATGTTAATATTTTTTTCTATATTACATTTTTAATTCAAAAACAGTATTATTGTAAATTAAAATTTTTGTATGCAGTGAATATTTAATGTAACTCCACCGCAACCGATCACAGGTACGGGTAAAGTTACCTACATTGTTGACTTCTTATTGATTTTTAGAATCGTTACATTATAATTGTCAAATTTACTAATAAATCCACTAGACTTTTAAGTCAACCAGCAGCACTGTACAGCTGTTGCCTCCCTATTTGGAGTCATCAGCAGCGCATACCTTTCAAGTTTTACACACACACATGAACTTGAATCCATGCTCTATCTGGTGTCAGCCCAGCACCTTAAACCACTGAGCTACGGATGGATAACTTTAGACCTGTAAATTTATTATTTTTAGTGAATTTGATCAATTCTAATTGCCCAGTGTCCTCAAATACTTTATTTAACACACTTTATCTAACAAACAACCGAACTTTTGACACCGTATTGTATAAGTGTGGCTGACAGAATAAACCAAATTATTGACAATTGTAACAATCAATAAACTGAAAAATATATATTCAAAATTTTGTGTCTGGATAGTCTGGTGGTAGAGACTCAAATTTGGGTTTGAGTGCCACCACCGATACTTTTGTTTGACGTCCGCTGGTTACAAAATGTTTCCCATAAAATATCGAATGTTGTAACAAAATAAAAATGTTATCACATTATCAATATTCTCTATATTCTCCAGGTTTAGCTTAAAAAACACAATGTGCTATGCAAGACACATTTTTTGTTTGTGTTTTTTATTGATTTTTGTTTTATTTATGTCAATAAACAAAAGGGCTTAATGTACACACACACACAGCGCAACGTTTATCGAGGGTGTGATGTATTTATTCATTTTTACCGCTAATTGTGTCTATTGCTAATTTGTTCAACTTTAAACAGGAAGCGTTCTCCAAAGCCGCCACTAATTTTGATCTCAATTTTTTATCCATAAAAGACTGATTATGTTTCCAAATTGTATCGTTGATCGTTTGTGAAAAGCGATTTTCTTTGTCGTTTCTTTCCCTATTCCCAATAAAATCAGACATTTTTAGACTTTATTCCACTGTAGAAAACAAGGAACGACACGATCATTATTCTACGTAATTGTCATTCTGATTTGTGTAAAATATATTTATTTAGTTTAGGTACAGCGGTACAGCGCTCGAATTCGGACCTCGGTGGGCATGGGGGTTCGAATCCCATCACCGACACTAAAATGCGGGCCCACGTGTTCGGCTTTGCTAAAATGCCTTGCTCGTGCAAACATTCAAAGTAGAAAACATAAAATAAAAATATAAATAAATAAATAAATTCAAATATATTGATTCTACCTTAAATGGTTGTGAGTACATTCCATGTTTTAAAAAGGTCTTAAAGATTAGACATTTATTTTATTACTGTCAGTGTGGACGTTGTAGGAAAACCAAAAGTGGGCCCGCATTTATTGCCGGTGGTGGGGATCAAATGTATACCCACCTAGAGTTGGGTCGGGCACCGGCGATTTTGCAAGGACTCAAACCTGCAATTTTCTGATACAAAGTCTACTGGTACAAAAATTCAAAAGTTGCTAGTATTGATCAACTGTGTATTAATATATTATTATATATTATACAAAATGCTTTTGTTTTAAAAATAAGCATGGGGCAATAAGACAACAACTACAGCAAAACAACAACAACAAAGTCTCGTTGGTATTGAAAATTATGTAAATCGAAGATCTAGCTTTCTTTCGGCTTTTATTCAACCTGGTCATCTGTGTAACTCTGTCATCCAGATACGTGCGATCACTTCTTTGCCGTTGTTTGCCGCAATGGCATCCTCTTGATTGTTTCTGTAGCAGTATAATTTTTTTACATATGCCAGGTTTCTAACCTTGCCCGCTCAAACCCTCCTCCTTTATCCAGGCTTGGGACTGGCTAGATTCAAGTTATTTGCCTTAATTATCCTTTCTTTCTTTTTTCATTCCATATTTTGTATCCTGTGACGGTGAATATATTTCTACTAAAGTATTTAAGATGACTGTAATTGTTATATATATATATATATATATATATATATATTACTAAGCTTTTAATCTTGCGTTCTAAACCTCCTTCTTTCTCACAGGAATACATCAAGCATTTCTAAAACGTCATTTCTATCTTTTTACAGCAAACCAAATTTAAACAAAACATTTTTACTGGTTTTGTTTAAAAAAAAATTGAAGTTAAAACTATTATTAAATATTGTTGTTTACCATTTTCATTTTAGAACTTATCTTTACGACTTTCAAGGAATTTGCATTGAAACGAAAAAGGATATTCATAGTTTTGGAAATCGCTTGGTTTCGGTAGATTATAATGTCAAATTTAACTAAATTTTAAATAAGAATGTATTTATTACACAACATAAACTATAGCAATAATAATAATAATAATAATAATAATAATAATAATAATAATAATAATAATAATATTATTTATTACACAACATAATAATATAATAATAATAATAATAATAATAATAATAATAATAATAATAATAATAATAATAATAATAATAATAATAATGATAATAACAATAATAGTAATAATAATAATAATAATAATAATAATAATAATAATAATAATAATAATAATAATAATAATAATAATAATAGCAATAATAATAATAGTAATAATAGCAATAATAATAATAGTAATAATAGCAATAATAATAATAATATTAATAATGTAATTATGAAACTAAGTTTAATAATTTATTGATGTACTTTTAATTTTTTATATTCATAAAATATAGATATCTCATGAATGTATGTAATTAAATTAAAATAAAAAATAATATCTATCACTACCAATTTTTAAACATTTAAAAATGTAATCGTTTAATTATTATTTCCAAATTTTTTCAGGTTATCCACAAAATTTTGTCTTGGTTTATTAACGAATTTGTGTTGTAAGTTTGTTTTGTACACAAAAACAAATTTTAAATGAATTTTGAAAAAGTTTAGTGTGAGAAATTATAAAAAAAATGGAATGTGTGTTTTTATTTATTTGAAATATGTTTCATATGAAATTTTATAATGTTTTAGAAGTATTACAAATGTGTAACTATACTAATGATCTTCTTCACATTCTAGTAATTGACAATTCAATCAGATGTATAATAAATCTGTATAGTATGAAAATTGTAACACCGTTTTAAAAAAAAGAACTGTAGAACATTGAAAATTGGTAAAAAAAAAGTAAGATTGAATGTAAATAAAACACATTACTCGCACTATTCGTACAATCCCCACCGCCGGAGTGGTCTAGCGGTACAGCGCTTGACTCGAACCTGATTCTGATCTCCACTGCCGGTACCAAATGCAGCCCCAGGATTGGCTTTGCTGAAATATGCGCATTTCCCGTCTCAAAACATTCACAACTAGTCACAACCAAAAATTGTTGAATGAATGGTTTCCATCCCACCTACTTCCATGACTGTGCAAAATAGGAGGAGGTTTGAAAGATAATTCAACTAACAATCTCACATTAGCCGCCTAAGCAAGTGCTCCAAATGGACTATCAGTAGAGGTATCCATTTATTGTACAATGTTCATCTGGATACGAAAGGAATTGATCACAAAGATTAAATTGACCTAACCTTTGAGTAAAAGTGTACATTTAAGGACGTCCAATTATTATCAATACCGAAATGGCACATTTGGTACAGCACTGGACTCAAACTTGTGTAAGCATGGATTCGAGTCCCACCACCGGTAGAAAATGCGGACCCTTGTCTAAAACTTTGCAAAATGTTCACATCGGGACAAAATGTGTTTTCATTTAAGTAGTATAAAGTAAACAAATCAAAAATAAATAACATTTAATTTTGACTACGTTGCCCAAATAATGGAGTTTTACTTCGTTTTTGTTTTTCACACAACAGATTTCAGTTAATTGAATGTGTGTAGACTGTTGGAAATGATCATTCGATTTGTAATGCGTTGGACGTGAATTCAAATGACATTACTTACATTAAATATACTTGTCTGGGTTCGGGTTTAATGTTTACTTTGTGTCAAATATGTGTGCATTTAGCAGGACATACATAGGGTAAAATTTCTAGTGGATGAGATTACTCACATGTTGGACTGGTAGTAACGTGGAGCATTTGATGACATTGGGGAATAAGCTTTGATCAATTTCACTATAAATAGGAACTTTACAGGGTTAGTTTTAACCATCTGTAGCTCAGTGGCTCAGAAGACAAACAGCTGTACAGTAATTCAAATAAATCTAACTTTTTAATAATTAATCAATAATAACTGTAAAATAATAATACAACACAGAAATGTATATTTTAGTGTATTACAAGAGAACAAACTAAACACCACAACTTGTAACATTAAGTAGTATTTTACTACACCTTACAAATTCGTGTAGATAGTTTTCTGAACTCATTTGGATTGAGTTTTCTTTCTGCTTTGATTTAACCCTATCATTTGGGTTTGTGCGATTACTTTTTTGCTGTTGTGTTCCCGGATTAGTGTTGTTTGTAGCAATATGCATTTTTAACAGAAACCAGATTGCTGACCTTGCGCTAAAACCCCAGACTTGGGATAGACCAGATTGATTCATTTCTGGTCCAAACTATGCGGCGTTACTGGTAATAAATGATGATCTAGCAGTACAGCGCTCGAACTCCGACCTCGGTAGGCATGGGTTAGAATCCCACCACCGGTCCATTAAAATGCTGACCCACGTTTGGCTTTGCTAAATTATCTACTACTGAAAGATGCCTTTCTCCTGCAAACATTCAAAATAGCAAACATAAAATTAAAAAAAAGTATTTAATCCCTTTTTAGCTGCCCTACTTATTAAAAAATATATTTTTCTATTGAACATTTGAAGAATAAACTGAGAAATTAAAATCCATTTCGGCATTAAAAATATGAAGCAGTATTGAGGATTTTGCAAATCAATGATTAAGTATCCTTTCACTTAACTTTATCATCATTTTTATCATGTCAACGTCCGTATGTTGTTTTCATCTAGTCATATTTTTTAAAAAGACAGGCTGTTCTAATTTGCCGCTTTTCCCAACTCGATTTGAAACTTGCCCCAATACAATTTAAATTTATTTTTTTAAATTTTTTGTTTGCTACTTTGAATGTTTTACTAGAAACATGCCTTTCAGCAGTGGACATTTTAGCAAAGCCGAACATGAGCCCTTATTTTAGTGCCGGTGGTGGGATTCGAACCCGGATGCCCACCGAGGTCCAAATTCGAGCGCTGTACCGCTAGACCACTTCGGCATTTAGTTGATTTTGACTCAGAAATGAACCACTTTAGCCATTAGCAAGTGGGGATGACAAACGACCATTTGAGTACAAGATTAGGAACCTGACCTGTTTAAAACCATAAGAGGACACCATTACGGCAAACAACGGCAAAGACGTGACAGCTGGACGAAAACAATTACTTGGTCAAATTCTACTTTTGCCACGGTTTTTGAAATGAACAAATGGCAAAGGAATGGTTGGGGATGAAGATTGGCCAACCATCATTGGGAAAGATCTCATCGACATGGCCGGGATCAAACAAAAATGTTGAACACATGGAATCATTTTGTTGCTTCACGATTTGTTTGAATTATAAGACTTTATTGTTGTTTTTGTCAACAACAAGACTTTTATAATAATAATAATAATAATAATAATAATAATAATAATAATAATAATAATAATAATAATAATAATAATAATAATAATAATAATAATAATAATAATAATAATAATAATAATAATAATAATATAATAATAATAATAATAATAATAATAATTATAAGACTTTATTGTTGTTTTTGTCAACAACAAGACTTTTAATAATAATAATAATAATAATAATAATAATAATAATAATAATATAATAATAATAATAATAATAATGATAATAATAATAATAATAATAATAATAATAATTGATTTTAGACAGTATATATGGGTTCGAATCCCATTACTGGCACTAAAATGCAGGCTAAAATATCTACTGCTGAAAGAAGCCTTTCTTGTAAAACAATCAAAGTAATAAACATTAAAAAAGTAACAAGTTGCCGTTTTTCAATTGTTGATTTCAACTATTTTTTTTTTAATTTTAAAGGATTACATTTGGTTTCATCGATGAACTTCTATCGAACCGATTTGCCATTGGTCAGAGTAAGTAATTATATTAATTCATTCATTCATTATGTTTGCTACCTTGAATGTTTTATGGGATAGGCATCTTTCAGCAGTAGACAAGATAGCGAAGTCGAACGTGGGCCCGCATTCAGTAGGTCGGTGGTGAGATTCGAACTCCGATGTCCACTCAGGTCCAAATCAAGTGCTGTATCACATGTGTATAGTTTTAATATTGCAACTGAAATACATTTTAATGACAAGATTACTAAATCCAAAAATTAAAAGTATGATAATGGTTTATATAATAAAGTATAATAGTATTTTTTGTTATTTGTTGATTATTCGATTAAATCAATAGCAGTTGATGGCAGAGTCACTTTTCTGTCCGCACTATTCCCTTCGACTAATCATGGTGTATTTGAAGGTGTCAAAAAATATGTTCATTTAATACAAAATCTTTCAGCTTCAAAAGAGCACGAACCAACACGATTGGTTTTGAAGATTGTGTATGATTGAAATTTTATTCGGACTTTACAAAACCCCGTCATCAGAATTATATTGTCGTTTTGGGTTATTTTCTAAGTAACGGCTTTTTACAGAGACCTTCTATCTCAACTAAACTTGGGACTGATTACCGTGAAGTTAACAAGAACAATAATAACAATAATAATAATAATAATAATAATAATAATAATAATAATAATGATAATAATAATAATAGTAATAATATTAACAATAATAATAAAAATAAAAATAATAATAACAATAATATTAATATTAATATTAATAATAATAATAATAATAATAATAATAATAATAATAACAATAATAACAATAATAATAATAATAATAGTATTAATAATAATAGTATTAATAATAATAGTATTAATAATAATAATAATAATAATAATAATAGTAATATTATTGTTATTAGTATTATTATTATTATTAATAATAATAGTAATAATAATAATAATGATAATAGTAATAATAAGAAGAAGAACAATACAAGTAATAAAAATATTAATAATAATAATAGTAATAATAATATTAACAATGATAATAATAATGATAATAACAATAATAATAATAATAATAATAATAATAATAATAATAAGAGTAACAATAATAATAACAATAATAATAATAGTATTAATAATAATAATAATTATAACAATAGTAATAATAATATCATTATTATTACTATTATTAATAATAATAATAATACTAATAATAATAATAATATCAATAATATTGAACTTCCACCTTAGCCGATACTCAGTCCGACTGAAAAAGAGGGAATGCTATAATACGAAGTTAGCATTATGGCTTCTATAAAAATCTTTCTATAAAAATAACAAAAAAAAATTTCGGCAAAGAAATGCCAACATCATGATGTTGGCAGGATTTGATAAATTTTGAATAAAGTCTCTTTCTTCGGTTATGCAGCATTTTTAATACCAAACATTTCAATGTTCAATTATTTAGAACAGTTTTGTTGCTCTCTACTCTTCAAAACAAAAACGTTTTAAACTGATAGATTAATAATAATAATAATAGTGATAATTATGTAAACAATATTACTGCATACACATAAACATATGTTATGCACTTCTCACGTAAATTGTATTCTTTTATTTGGTTAATTGCTTAAAAGCTGTATTCGTATAAATTGCGGACAAGGTTTAATTGATTCAGTTTGTTATTGTATTTATTAACAACATTTATTATTATTATTATTATTATTATTAATAATAATATAACAATAATAAGTACCTAATAAAAAACAGATTAATTGGTTTATTTTTCTGCTTCATTTGATAAATTAATAATAATAATAATAATAATTTATTACTTTATATGTTCAATTACTTTAAACCTGTATTTTTTATCTACATTATTTAGTTGCTTCCACTATTTAGTTTAACATTTTATAGAATTTTTTTAATTTTGTTAATCACAACAAAATCTAACAAATTATCATTTCCAAGTTTGCAATGTGTAACAGTTTCAAAAAATATAAACAAAATTGTTTAAAAAACAGGTTTTTTTAATTAAATAATTTTGTTTATTGCGTAAAAAGGTATCGTTGGAAGAGCCATACGACGTTTATGCTAACAAACGTTTCTACTTAACACAACGAAACTAATGCACACTTGTTAAGTGCACTATTAGTATAAATTAAACAATTGAATGAACCAGTTTATTGATTAATACAGTATAAAAATACTAGTAAAAAATATTTAAAATATTGTAATTGATTTATCATTATTGTATTGCTTGAATACTTTACGATATATATATATATATATATAACATCAAGTTATACATCCCACTTGAGATACATTTAGCCCAAAAATGCATTTTTACCGTTAATAAATAAATAAAATTACAAAATTACAAAAAGGAGTAGTACAAATAATGGGAACAAAATGAAATACAGAATGTCATATGATAATGAATATCATGTGGTTCAAAACAGATCAAAATTACCATAGCTTGAATGAGTCATTATAAGGTACAGTTACATTACGTTGTAGAATGTCCAAATTAGTTCATATATATATATATATATATATATATATATATATATATACATATATATATGAATTAGTTTCAACAATGTGAAAAGTAAATTATGAGTTGGAATAATTGCGTTTCAAATGTTTGGGAAATCATTACTGGACTATTTTTAATTCTAACTAGTGTTGTTATTATTATTATTAAATTCCAAATAGACAAAATTTCCAGCGATTAAGCAAGCTATAGGGTTTTTTGTTTCTATTTAAATCTTAGAAAATTTTATTCCGAAAATATTTCTAATACTGGCATTGTCAAAATGATTTCAATTATAATTATTGGTGTAATTTTTTGACGTTTTATTGTAACTGGAATATACATGTATACATAGATATGATGATTGTATGTTGCCATACGCATGTATTTATTTATATTCTATTTCAAAATCCTTTCACTCTAAAAAACCTGGGGCAACGAAAGTGTTCAATACAATATTTCGTTTTTTCTTGACTATTATCACATACATCCTTTCTCAACTACTATAGCAGAGTTGACACGGATTTATTCAAAAATAAGTTGAATTTTTTAAAATCATTATTAGACATTGATACAGACCAAGTGACATAGATTTGAATTCCATTAATGGAACATATTTCTCACTAAGTAAACATTTGACAAAGTCAAACGAAGTGCCGCAGTTAGTGGGTCGATGGTGGGATTCGAATTCACCCAGTTTCATGTCTCGTTTTTTTAGGGCCCTCTGCCAAAAATCGTGTTTTTGTCACATGCGCAATATTCTCTTAATGAACAAAGACATTTTAATAATTTGTCAGTGTTAACGCACTTTGTTTTTTCTTCGATTGTTCTTTTTATAGTATTTTAGTTTAAAACACAATTGAATTGGGGGGGGGGTGGAGTTTAACAGTCAAATATTGTTTCTGCAGTTACTAAAGACGCTTTTTTTTAAACTTATGTTTCATTGGTTTAGTTGGTATCAATAAATAAACAATGTTGTAAATTATGTTACTAGGTGACCGTTCTATAGAATTGTACTCTATCAAAGATTGACATTTTAACCCCCAATTTCATGCTTAACGCCATTATCCTGAGGATCAATTTCCAATAATAGTTATATTCCCGACTGTTTGTACGTTTACCACGTGGTGCATCCTAGAATAGGTGTCCTTAGGCATCTAGACTAATAACAACAGGGACCTAGTGCACAGTGGTATAACTGGACCTCCGCTACGGCGGATGGGTGGGTGCAAGCATACACCTATGATACTTGAAAGGTATCTCAAGGTATATGTATGCCATATGTGACCGCTGGACTAAAGGGGATAACCCTGAAAAATCAGGCGGCTTAATCAATCTTGGCGAACAGTAGCGCCGTAACAAGGATGCCGTCTACCAGTCAAGAAACTTTATTATTCTTCCACGTTTGTTACGTCATCAAAATCGATCGTTTGCTATGCCGTATAAATATGGGAAATAATGAAGAGGTGACCACATCTTGCTTTGTACCGGGATCGTTTTGGAACGCCGGTTTTGTCACTGGGGAAACTTCACGATGGTCTGTCGGGGTCTCTTTGGTTTAATAACAAGTATCGTTGACAAAGGCAAGGCTTTTAACCTTGAGATTTGGCCCTCCTTATTTTTTAAACGGTCATAGAACTGACTACTATTGAGTTACTAGACGCTACGTTTAATAAAAATGGGTTACAAGAGTGGCGGAATAAACTATAGTGTTATTAGTTTTCAAAATACAATAGGATAGGTTATATATATATATATATATATATATATAGGGGCTAAAATAGGAGCTGTCAAAATTAACACATTGAAATTGATTGACTTTCTTCACATCACTTAAGCGTATTAGGCATATCAACATTTTACTAAAATAACCCTTAAACATCACTTTAGCAATATCAATAATTAAAACAATAAAAATAATTTCTTTTAACAAATAGCATTACCAAATTCTATCTTAGATAAAAACCCACAATTTACACATTTTGACAAAATATTTATACTACTACATTATTTGCTTAAAAATGAATTATATTATAAAATATGCACATCACCAATGTTACAAATTTACCAGTTCAAAGGATAACCATGGTTTTGTATAACATTTTTCAAACGCTTTAGATAGGAATCATCCAAATTATTGATATAATCTTATCGAATTCGATTTTTCAACACACAATCAATTTTTTCTTTGAGCGTGCCTTGATTTTCTATCCAATTCACCTCTCGTCAAAGTTAAGTAAAAAGATTTTCAATTACATTGAGGTCCGGACTGTATGGAGGCAATTGAATGAAGCTCAGGATTTTGCTATTTAAAGAATCTTTAGTCTAAACAATGAAAAAATGCGTTAAATTTTAAATTATGATAAAAAGCACCTTTTTCGACGTATGCATTAGAGCATTATTTTGAACAACCACTAAATGCTCTGAAGTATTTTGTCGTAGTTCAGTCTTAAAAAATTCTTTAAAAATGATTATAAATTCTGAGCTGTTTAAATAGCTACTTATTTGACTCTATTTTGGCAGTTTTTCGAACTTAATTCCACAATATCCATGAAGACATGATGGATGCGCAACCTTTTTAACAATGTAGTTGTAGTCTTGAACGAAATCGGATCAAAAATAATCGTAGGCTGCACTGTCCATGGTTCGTGCTTTAAATCACACTCGTCAGTAAAAAAAAATTGAAAAATAGGAGTTTATTGACAAACCCCATTTTAGACTCTCTCTCTATATATATATATATATACGGTTGTTCCTGTTAGATATGTTTTACAGGAAATCATTGCCAGCATGTGGACATTTAATGAAGTCGACAAAGAGGTCTGGAATCAATGTCTACCAAGTCATAAATCAAAGTTTTAGATATGTGTGTCAAGACCATTTTTAAAATCATTTCAATTTAAATAAATAAGCAGTATATAATAAAGAAACGTTTTTCATTCAATTTTTCAAAAAATACAAAAAATGTAAATTACATATTTCAATGATTTATAGTTATTAATATACAAGTGGACATTAATTAAATTTAATATTTAAAATAAATTTAGCTATTTAATAATTGCATTTCTCTAATTTAAATAAATAAATAAATAAATAAATAATAATAAAACTTGTTATCATAAAACAGGAAAAATAGAAATTTAAAAACATTTTATCGAATTATTTTAGACATACAAACAATGATCAACATAATTGAAAAGTTTTTTAAATTTTTTAAATAATTGATAATCAATAGCAAAAAAGTAGTTTTTTTATTTCACAAATGCAGTATAGTAATAACTTCGTTCAACTCACGAGGGGTTATATGCCATTTCATTGTTTTGCAGCATATTTTTCGTCAATAATGAGTTTCGACAGAATGTATAGAAAGGTCCATTTTTTACATTATTATGTTTACAATTAGTTGTAGCACTGTTAATTTTCTTATTGTTTATACTACTTTGAATGTTTTGGCGGGAAACACATCTTTCAACAGTAGACATTTTAGCGAAGTCCAACGTGGGCCTGCATTTAGTGAATTGGTGGTGGGATTCAAACCCATGCCTACTCGGGTCCAAATCGAGCGCTGTACCGCTAAGCCACCTTGGCAATTTTTGTACTAAAAAGCATCACATATTGCTTACATGTATACCAACTTACAGCAATGGATTCAGATGCCGGCACTAAATATGAGCTGTATTTATTGAAAAATGTTTCCCAATAAAACGAACTGAACAGTAACATTTAAACAAACATGAAATATAACAGTTATATATTGTATTGTATATATATATATATATATATATATATATATATATTATACAAAACCATTTTGCTTTAAGAATAAGCATGGGGCAATTTAAGAATAAGCATGGGGCAATAAGACAACAATTACAGCAAAACAACAACAACAATAACAAAGTCTCGTTGGCATTAAATATTCTGCAAATCGAAGATTGCGCTTTCTTTCGGCTTTCACTCAACCTTGTCATCTGGTAACTTTGCCATCCAGAAACGTTGTTGTTTGCCGGAATGGCGTCATCTTTCATTGTTTCCGTAGCAGTATAAATTTTTACAAAGGCCAGGTTGCCAACCTTGCGCTCAAACCCTCCTCCTTTATCCAGGCTTGGGACTGGCTAGATTGAATCATTTCTAATCCAAGCTAGGCGGAGTTATATATATATATATATATATATATATATATATATATATATACAAACAATATATATATATATATTGTTTGTATTGAAAATCAGAAATAAACCAATCTAGCCAGTCCCAAGCCTGGGTAAATGAGAATGGTTTTAGCTCAAGATTAGCAACCTGACCTCTGTAATAAATCCATATTGCTACAAAAACACGTAAGAGTACGCGATTCCAGCAAATAACGGCAAAGAAATGATGGCACAACCCAAATGACAGGTTTGAGTGAAAGCCAATTGGACGAAGAAAATTACTTGGTCAAATTTTACGTTTGCCGCGCCAAAAACGGTTTTGGAATGGACGATTGAAAATGGGACAAGAAAGGCTAGGGTGGACCACAGAAAAAGTCTTAAGGAATTATGTTTTTTTAATTATGAAACTTTGTTGTCGTTTCTTTTGTCACTGTTATCTTGTTGTTCCATGTTTATTTTAAAGATAAAGGGTTTTGAAATAAATACCCCAGGTGTATGCTTGCACCCGTCCGCCGAAACGCTGTGCACTCGGTCCTTGCTGTTATTATTCTAGATGGATGTGGGCACCTAGTTCACGATGCGCCATGTGGATGAGGAAAAGTTGAAAATGTTACCATCATTGGAAATTAAGACTTTAAATGCATTAATTGCAGGATAACACACGTGTGTGGTCCAAATCAAAAGTGACAAAAGAGGACAAATTATGGACTAGCCATTTTCTAATACTAAAGTGCTTTAATTATCAACAAAATAAGGAAAAAACACTGAATTTAATGGTGTATTGTGTTACTAGTGTAAATATATACTAAAAATATCGCTATTTGTAAAAAAGCACAACTTTGCTGCTTTCAGCATTTTTGCATTCATCCATAATTTTATGTTGATTTATTTTTTTATAATGAATTAACAACTTTATTAATTTAGAAAATTATGGTTTGAGAATTTCAAATAATATCACACACGTACTTTTTTAGATAGTTAATAAATACCCAATATCGATTTTTACTTTTAAATATGGCGGACTGCATCCATCTTTGTTTAAAAATAGACCAATAAAAAACGACTGAGTTGTATTTGTTTTTCCTCAATTGAATGATAAATATTTACAGGTTTTGCAAATAAATTGAAATTTAATAAACTTGCAAGTAAAACTTACAAAAACGTTGAGAATATTTTGTTTTCATTCATTGATTTTTTGCCATAATTAAGCATTGCGTTTTTAAAAAAAGTTGCTAACCTTCCCTTCTAACGGCCTGTCCTTCTCAACCAGACTTGGGACCAGCTCTATGCGTAATGGTGTTGCTTTTTGTCTACTTTCTTCGAACAAAATACCATCCAATTTATAATAACACAATATGTTTCACGAAATAAAATAAAATTGCAACTATTATTAACTGTTTCTAAATAAATAATTTCAATGTTATGTATACTTTGACTCCCATGATTTTATTCAACCATAATGTGTCATTTTTACAAAGGTACGATCTATTCATAATCCCACGTTCAAATTTCATAATTTACTAACCCTACATTGATTTTACATAAAATAGTAAAAATTGAGTTGACGAAGAGCTAACATTGGTAATAGCCAGAGTGAGTAGAAATTGTTTATTTGTCGAGCTCTTCCACGATGTATGTTTTGGATTAAAAAGACCTGGTGTCGAGTTTAAAGTGATCACACATGCTTTGACCCCGGGTAAAAGCAAGTTTCGGGTTGAAGCTCGCGACAATCCATAATTGGGTTTGCTCAGATTCGCAGTTTTTGTCAGTTGGGAGACCTCACGGTACTCCGGGATAGTCTACCGCTGGATTCGAACCTGGACAGCGTCGCTAAAATGTTCACTGTTGAAAGATGCGTTTCCTGTCGAAACATTTAGAATAGGAAGAATAAAATAATAAACGAAGCTTGACAAATTGGAAGCACGATGTTACAGATACATCTGGCACAATACCCATTTCGCATCGTCTGTATCAAGGGGGATTGGACGAAAAAAATGGACAACTGCCAAATTTGAAATGACCTCCAATTTCACAATCTTCCATCATTGGTATCGCGACAATGAAGAATGCGCTGGTTCTTTGTAGAAATTCTCACGTATCGTAATTCTGGCTTGTCCAAATACCGAGTTGAGGGAGAGGAAAAGTGGTTAATAAAAGTACTTGGACGAGACCTGTCGGGACCTTATCTTGGAAACAATGGCTAAGTTAGTTGGAATGACATATCCCACCACACCTCTGAAAATCGTGAATAATGGAAGGGCGATTGTTCGAAATGTCAATGCGAATTTGGAGTTAATAAAGATGTGGTCTAGCCACTCCCTTTTTTTGTTTATCGTTGTTGCATCTATCAAGTTATTAAAAGTTACATTGCATTGGACAAAATTATTTAGAGTCAAAAATGTATAAAACTGAAAGTTTATTGATTTAAGCAAGAAATAAGAAGTAAAACAAGAAATTGATGTTTATTTAGAAATTGAATAAATTGCAAAATTAGTCCTAATAATGTTGTTAAAATTGAGAATAATTTTATGTGAAAGGTAGTATATTTGAACATTTACAAGATTGTTTTACATATTTATTTTACAGCTTGTTCAACATATTAATAGTATTTATTGTAAATTTAAAACTTTGAATTTCTATTATATAATTATTAAAAGACGTAAATTAGGGAATGAAATGATTTTGTACATTTCTATTCGTTACAGACTGGGTTGTAATTGAGATCAGGTTTATGTCTGCCCACAATATACAAACATGCGATTTACATCTTTTAATATTTTCATTTTCAAATGATTCATTAATTCTAGTTTAGTGCAGAAAAAATATTTTAACAGACGGAATTACACAAGTGGTAAAACCACTAAAGTAGTACTACAATGGACAGGAGACCCATCTCATTACTTGCACGAAATACCAGTTTTTGTCTAGTAATAATAACAATAATAATAATAGTAATAATAATAATAATAATAATAATAATAATAATAATAATAATAATAATAATAATAATAATAATAATAATAATAATAATAATAATAATAATAATAATAATAATAATAATAATAATAATAATAATAATAATAATAACAATAACAATAATAATAATAATAGTAATAATAAGAAGAAGAACGGTAATAATAATAATAATAATAATATTATTATTAATAGTTGTAGTAGCAATAATAATAATATAAATAATAATGATAGTAATCATAATACTAATAATATTAATAATAATAGTAGTAGTTGTACAAGTAGTAGTAATAATAATAATATTAATAATAATGAGTAATTATTCAAGTAATGCTTTCTTATAGTAGTGGAGTGACTCACTTGTAAATGCCTTGGTTTCTAGAGTGCATTCGACCCTTATTTCCTTTTTAGCCCTGATCGTGTCCAGCACCGAAAACGAAAAGTAGATTAGATTGAATTGTATGTACAGTTCATTCATTAGGCCGAGACCTTAACAGCAAGCCCTTCACATAAAATCAATATTTATTGATACGATCATATTGATATTCGTATTGCGTCATTTAGAAACTTTTCTACCCCACATGACAAAATGTTTTGGATGTGGAAAGAGTCTGAATGACAACAACAGTGCATTTCTAAAATTATTTAATCCAATCAAGACACCTAATTAGGAATTCATGTTCAAGATTTTATTGATTTATTCTTTAAATTACATATATATATACAGCCATTACAACCAATTGTACAAAAAAGTGATTATTTAACTAAAACATCTCCAGTTATTACATAATATACAAAAAACGTCACTTTAATTATAAAACATACAATATTATATTATAATAATTAATGTTATAGATAATACATATTGTAACTAGTAAAAATGTACATAACATATTAACTGGCTCATAATCTAAAATTGTGTGAAATTATCAACATAAAATATAACGTCAATTTTTTTTTAAATATGCAAATCGTATCTAATCTTGAGGGTTACTAAATTGTTTTATGTACCATGGTGGTCTAGCGGAATAACGATCGAATTGTACCTGATGGACTTGGGTTCGAATCCCACCACCGACCCACTAAATGCGGGCCCATGCGTTCGGTTTCGCTAAAATGTCCCCACTGCTAAAAAATGCGCGTTTTCCGTCTCAAAACATTCACAAGTAGTATAAGATTTTAAAAATAAAGAAAAATAATAAATGTGATCGCTTGTGTTTGTAATCACTTGGCTTAGGTGTTTTGGTATTCTCTCGGTAAAAATCTTGATATAATTTTGTGCAAATCTAAATCTTAACAAAAAAATTGATTTGGACAAACAATTTTTTGATTTAAATATGCTTATACATGTTAAGTTTTACTATATAAAAAACAAAATAGATGTCATTAATATTAGAACTATTAAATGGCGATTGTCAAAAATATGATTATTGCTATTTTAGCCTGTATTATAATCATATTATATTGTACAAAACCCTTTTGCTTTAAAAATAAGCATGGGGCAATATGACAATAATTACAGCAAAACAACAAAGTCTCGTTGGCATTGAAGATTCTGCAAATCGAAGATTGAGCTTCCTTTCAGCTTTCACTCAACCCTGTCATCTGTGTAACTCTGTCATCCAGATACGTGCGATCACTTTTTTGCAGTTGTTTACCGGAATGGCGTCCTCTTGTATTGTTTCCGTAGCAGTATACATTTTTTTACAGAGGCCAGGTTGCTAACCTTGCGCACTCAAACCCTCCTCCTTTATCCAGGCTTGAGACTAGCAAGATTGAATCATTTCTGATCCAAACTAGGCGGAGTTATTTTAGCCTGTATTATGTTTTAATTCAGCTTTTATGTAAACAAAATAAATTTCAATACAATTAAAATTAATTTTGTAAGATTATAATATAGATTATTGTTTTTATAAACAATTGTAACCATTTATCTATTTATGCACCTATTCAGAGTGGGGTTTGTATTCGGAGCCAGAAATTGACAAATCCCAGTCATTTGACCTATACGAACCTCCAAAGAACCATCCCATGGAATACAACAAAAATCCATCCAATCCCCAATCTCCCATCATCCCAGATCCAAATTTCGTCAACAACTTTGAAAATGCCGATCTGTCCAAACCCGTCGACTTTGACTTACCTTCACTGCCGCCACTCGAAGCAACCAACGAAAGCGACAGTAACCAAACTATTGTCCAACCCCAAACAACCACCGCCGAACCTCAATTGACCGAAGAGCCAATTGACGAATTTTATGGCAAAATTGAAGAAGATCCATACGAAGCACAATTGAAAGCGCTCAATGCTATTGAGGCGTGTCGCAAAGAGCAGTATGCCCAAATCCATTCCATCTTGGAGCGACAGCACCAAACGGAAACGAATCGTACATCGTCGCCGACGACAACCGATGCCAACGATACGACGCAGTCGGAAGCACACATTGACGAACACATTAAATCGATATCGACCAGTTCGGCGTCCAATATTCTAAGCAAAGGCAACAAGTTGGTTCCTGGCACGCTACTGGCTTGTGTCCATCGATCGGTCCAACAACGGTGCCATTCGGGCGCTGGAACGTCGAGTTATACGGGTCGATTTGCTTGTGAAACGATTTGTGAAGTTGTACGCGAACGTATGCCCCAATTGGCCAATAGGCTGGAAGATTGCAAGCAGCCACTGACGCCATGTACCGAACGCTTTGTTGCCCATACGATTCGCAACGACCAACAGGCCGATGGACAAATGTCGGGCAACTATTGTCACGAATGTGGAATTAGGTGAAGTTTTGACCGTATTGTCTTAAGACAATTTAGTAGGAGGTTGATAATTATTGTCACGTTGGATTGAGAAAGTAGGAAGATAATTACGACTAAGAAGCTGTTATTAGTGTAAATGCATATGGCTACCTCGTGCAGGATGCACCAAGAGGTGAATCTTGGCAATAAAATGGAAAAGAAAGCAGCTACTAGCACAGTAAAGAGAGAGTAATAGATTGTATAAAGAAAAATATGAAAGAAAAGGGCCTGACAAGGAGTGGCGTTACTGTGACCTAACAGCTGTGAAAAAAAGTATGGATAAAGCAAAAGTGCTTATTACTGATTGTAAAACGTGTGTTTTACTGACAATTTTTTATCATAAAAATAGTTTATAACCGAAAATTGTAGTTATTGGTGAATAGAACAGTGTTCTATTTACAATCGGACTGATTTATAAGTTGGGTTTTTTTTGTGCATATTTTGGAATAGTTCATAAATATGTGATTGGAAAAACATCAACCTATTAACATTCAAATTTAACAGCAATTTAACACATAGATGACAGGATTGAGTGAAAGCCGCAAGGAAGCTCAATCTTCGATTGCGTAAAATCTTCAATGCCAACGAGACTTTGCTATTGTTGTTGCTTTTTGTTGTAATTGTTGTCTTATTGGCCCATGCTTATTTTTAAAGCAAAAGGGTTTTGTATAATAAGTAGCTTTGATGTTTGCAGCTTTTCCCTCTTCTATGAGGAGTCGCTGTTTCTCGTCACTTAGTTCTGTGTCGAGCCAATTTTAGGCGCTTTAAATAGTTTTGGTCTCAGGTATTTTTACTACTCCCATCCTTCTGAAAATCTTCCTTCTTTATTCAGACTTGTAACTGCCTAGATCGGTATACCTCTGATCTTCTCTAAACTGAGCTGTATATCACAAAGTATATTTTAATTAATTATAAATGTCGACAAAAACAAAATCTTAAATGTACTACTATGCAGTGTTTTGTCTGTGTAAATGAAAGTTTACGATACATCGTGGGAAGTCATAAATGGTATGTCATCACTGGAAGTCAAAAATACAATCAATTTTCAATCATTCATTTGTACATAGCCATAGGCTGTATTTACAAAAACATGCACATCCTTACTAATTGATACTTTAAAAAAATTGTTATTTTAACACAACTGGTATTGTACATGTCACAGCATGTAAATTAACCTACCAAAAACTAAATTTCACCTTGTACAAACTTTTGAATTATTTAGTTAGCTAATACATTTTTTTAAGCGTTACATTGATTAAACAAGCTTTTCAAATGTTTTAAACAAATGCAAGTCAAGTACAGATTTGGTTTAGAAAAAAGTAGGCTAGATTAGCAACCGGGCCTCTGTAAAACAACAACATCAGGAAGTCGTTTTGTTAAACCCACGGCAAAGAATTGAAATGTGATTTGGCAAAGTCGGCATAGAGTTTCAATCTGCAATACCGACAATTGAGTGTACAATCTATTGCCCCACGCCCCAGGTATATGTATACCATATGCAGCTCTTGGGCTAAGGGAATAACGGTGACGTCACAAGGATGCCGTCTACTAGCCAAGAAACTCTGTTATTCTTCTACGTTTGTTGCACTTAGCAAACAATCGAAACGGATCGTCTTAATATGCCGTATACACATCGAAATAATGAAAAAGTGACTCCACGTTACCAATCACGATGAAATGAAATGAACCAAAGGGTGTGCGTTTACTAGTGGTGGTGAAACTTAAATTGAAGATTACTCAGATCCAAATGGTTTTGATATAAATAATTGCATAACAGTCGCACCAAGGCCGAAAATGTGTGTGACACGAATTATTCAAAATCACCATAAAATCAATTTAAGCATTATTTTAACGTATTCATGCACATCTGCCATTAAATTTATAGTCATGTGTAATTCACAGAAATGATTCAATCTAGCCAGTCCCAAGCCTGGATAAAGGAGCAGGGTTTGAGCGCGCAAGGTTAGCAACCTGGCATCTGTAAAAAATTTAAACTGCTGCGGAAACAATCAAGAGGACGCCATTCTGGCAAACAATGGGTGATCGCACGTATCTAGATGACAGAGTTACACAGATGATAGGGTTGAGTGAAAGCCGAAAGGAAGCTCTATCTTCGATTTGCACAATCTTCAATGCCAACGAGACTTTGTTATTGTTGTTTTGCTGTAATTGTTGTCATATTGCCCCATGCTTATTTCTAAAGTAAAACGGTTTGTATTGTCTAAAGGCAATTAAACGAATGTAAGCTTTTTAAAACTAGTCAAGGATTTTGCACTATATCTGAATAAAAAATATATTTAATTTTAAATTATCATTGACATTATGGTATCGTTTTAAGCATATACACAAAAGCATTACTTTTATTAAATGTTACATGCCTTAAAGTATTACTTTGTGATTTGACATTTTATAATATAGTAAACATTTTAGTCCTACTTAAACAATTACTAATTGCACTATATTGCTTTAAATTTCTACACTTAATTTTATTATATATTTTTTAGGAAAAAGTATGTTTAAACTATTTATTATAAAATAATATAAACCTTAATAACATATTTGTGTTAAAAATAATCATCGAATACACGGTCACGACGCAACACATATTGGTCAATAAACCTCATGTGTAATTCACACAATCTTGAAATGATTTAATCATCAGTTTGTATAAGTCATCAATGTAAGAAAATGGTGTCAATTGAGTAATGCTCATCAAGTCTCCATTTTCAGTGATGGCATCTTCATGTGGTGCATCCTCAACTAGGCAATATAACAACAAACGTTGGTGGCAGATCTACCTCATCATTAGTTCCAAGTTCACACAGTATCCCGAATGCCTACACGAAGAGGTTGGCTAGAAGACCGCCAATGTTCACAGGAATTGACAAGGCGACTTTCAACAGGGAGAAATGGGGGTTGACGGATCCACAAGCTTAACCGACTCGATCGGTAAATGGATACCTTTTAAGTATCTTGGATGTATGCTAGCACCCATTCACTGAGTCCAGTTAAAGCCCAGTTATACCGCTGTGCACTCGGGCAAATAATAAATATGTAGTATACTAGGTCCAGGACACCCGAGTCGCTGCAAACACATCACAGAATGACCAATACTTGTCAATTGTATTTCATTTCTAACTTTCCATAGATATTGGTGGATCAAACGTATAGTCAAAACGAACCTCTACCTGTTGGTCCATTCGGCGCCTCCGGGATCGCAAACTCTAGAATGCAAATGCAATTGTCAGAAACAGTATCGCTATGGGGCCACATTATCAAATATCCTTTTTCATAAAATTTATGTACTATTTCCAAATGTAACATGTGACAATCCCGCTTCACCCCTCCCCTTCACAAATCGTTAAGTTGTCGATAGGCTCCCGTCTGTGTTCGCGTCTACTTATTGAACAATGTTCATTCATTGGGTTGGTAACATGATCAACATCCCACTATTTCCCATATTTGTAGGACATATGAAACGGTCAACTTCGGTAGCTTGATAAGCGTAACAACAAAGTTTCTTGGCTGGTAGACGGCGCTACTGTTCACAAAAAGATTGACGAGGTCACCTGATGTTTTGTCAAGGTTATCGTCCTTAGCCCAAGAGCTGCATATACGTTTTAAGTACCCTGGATGTATGCTTATAGCCCCCTACTCGCTCAAGCAGAAGGCCAGTAATACCACTGTGCCTCGTTTTCTGCTGTTATTAGTCTAAGTACCTACGGGAATCTAGTCCAGAAACAGTTACGAATATCACCATTATTAGAAATTGAGACTTTGTACGTATTAGTTAAATCCTCGGGATCATTACCACCCCAGAAAAATCGTAAAGTTAGAAATATATAGATCGCATCCTAATCGTGTGAAACTATTATCTATTTCAACTTAGCTAGCAAAAACTTATAATTTCCTGTAACTTAATCACTTGTATAAACTTACTTACAGTTGTATTAAGATTAGGCCTTTCAAAGCACTTCACAAAGTGGAATGACTAATGCATCACCGTGTGTACAAACCATTGGTCTTGCGTACAAGTTTAGGATTGCAATACTACTTCTTGTAAATCCATAGATTAAAGCATTCGCTTTGGTTGGTGACGTGGTCACCTTTTTATTATTTCCCATATTTATACGACATATAAACGATCAACTTCGATGGCTTGATAAGCGTAACAAACGTGGAAGAATAACAAGGTTTCTTGGCTGATAGACGGCATCCTTGTGACGTCGCCACTGTTCGCAAAGATTGACGATAACGCCTGATTTTTTGCAAGGGTTATCTCCTTAGCCCAATGGCTACATATGGTATACGAATACCTTTTAAGTATCCTGGGTGTATATTCGCATCCACCCGCCGTAGCGGAAGCCCAGTTATACCGCTGTGCACTCGGACCCTGCTGTTATTAGTCTAGATGCCTAGGGGCACCTAGTCCAGGATGCACCACGTGGAGGACTAACAGTCAGGAATATCACCATCATTGGAAATTGAGACTTTATAAGCATTAATCAAATCCTCAACATCATTAGCATCCCATAGATTAGGGCGCTTACCGATGAACCAGTCAGTGACACACCCATAACAACAACTCAATTGACTTGCACTATCCTTGACGCTTGTACCAGATCATTCTCGAAGAAGAGCAGCAAGTTATCGAAAGCATCCTCCCTCGCCAGCTACGTGTTCTATGATCAGTGATTCGGTAAGTGTTTCACATGGCAATTTCAAGTAATTGTTGAATATGCAACATCCATCAACGACAGCATTTCTATTGTTATTTTCAGATGGAAAACTCGACCGTATGTACAGATGTCAGTATTCGGATACAAAATGGATATTACGTCACTCTTATCGCAATCGTCTTTGGCCACTTATATGTACACGTGCTCAAAATATAAACACGCATACCCACACGTACAATTTGGATTAAAGCCACGATTTCAAACAGAGATGAACTCATTTTCCTTAACAATTTCGTTAACAATGACTAATTTTTATATTATCGCATTCATATATATATAAATATAACAAAGAACCATGTACGTAATCAGTAACAAAAACTTTCAAATACAATATATACGTATATTATATCATATGTATATATAATACTATATACATTCTAAACACGTTTGACACATCTTCTAAGAAAATCAACAAGCACATATACAAAATCCACAATATATATATATATATATATATATATATATATGACTAGTTTATAAACGTAATTTAAAACCGGTAGAAAAATAAATACCAAATTCAAATTCTTTGAATATCAGTTGAAAATAGTAATAATAATAATAATAATATAAACTTGCCCAAAATGACAAATAAAGTAAATGAACAAAAGTGTGCACACTAGGTGACTATCAATGTGGTGGTGGTAATGCAATATGCCTCTTGAGTCCATAAATGGTAAGAAGTAAAAAACGTTGAGATATGCTGTTCATCTCCCTGTTTCCGCATAAATTTTCAAGTGCTTATTGTAAACACAAACGCATAAATATACAAAATTAGTAATTGAATAACAAAAAATTTGTAAAATGAAAAACGTTTATTTACAAGGATCTCCAAAAGGTATTATATATATATATATATATATGCGGTCTGTGTTTAATAGAATAATGGCGTACAAAAAAAGTAAACGGAAATAATAATGATAATAATCATTAGTATATAAAAAGCCCCCAAATTACACATGATTTAAATCTAGCACAATATATATATATATATGTATGTATATATTAAATACAAAGTAAAAAAGGAATAATTGCATAAGATGTGGGTTAAAATCCCACTCTTCAAAAAATCATGAAAACTGCATACACACACACACACACACACAATGCACTACCAGAAACACACAAACCAAAATGTCTACACAAACAACAAGTTGCTATGAAATAGGGATATAAAAAAATGAATATATGTATATATATTGGCACTATATAAAAGCCGGAAAAAATAAACAAAACAACTTTGTTTATACGCGTGTGTGTGTGCGCGCACATGTCTAACCATTAACTCCTGCCACAGTTTCCTGAGGCCAATTGATTTCCAAATCGTCCGAATCATTGATCGTATAAAATTCGTCTGGACCAGGCAAATAGTTGGAAAGGGCATTGCCCGTTTGCACCGAATCGGTCAGATTCGTCGAATTGCGCGGAACACGACTAACGTCGGCGGCTTCGTTCGAAATGGTCATCATGCGGTGACTGGGACGAAGCTCGTTCGAATTGGCATAAGGCATGCGTCCGCCCTTGGCCGACTCACCATCGCCATAATTCATCATGTAATAGCCATACATTGGATGGCCACGAGTGTCGGCGGCAACTTGTTGACTACCATCCATCTCGTCGTCATCGCCCTCATCCTCGTCATCCACGTCGTCGTCGACATCGGGAACATCGACGCCCGACCGAACAACGTCCGCTCGTCCGTGGGCCGACGAGGTCGTGTAGCAGCACGATCCAACGCCTGACAGGAGGCCAGAAGGCGACGGAGACAAGTGATTGTTGGCTGATGTCGAATGATTTGGTGGCAGGTCTAGGCCTAGTTCGCTAAATGCATTGATGGGATCGGCACGAACGCTGCCATTGCTGTTGGCGCCGACGCCGACACCGCCGCGTTGCATCACAGACGAAATGGAATCGATGAAAGCAGCTGTTTCGACAGAGTCGCAAATAACCGCATGATTGTCCACCACGTGGTGATGGTGGTGGTTGTTCGTATTGGCATTGAGTCTCGAGACGGAATTGACAATAACAGGATGTGAATTGGAGTGATTGTTCGATCGCTGCTGCTGCTGCTGCTGTTGGTGATGATGATGATTGATACGATGCGGCGAATAGTGGAACGTTGGATGACCCCGAGACTGACGCAAATTACCGGTAATGAAGGTTTGATCGAAGGCAAATTGATCAAACGGCTGGGTACGATACGACGGAGAAGTCATTTGGGATGATGATGACGATCCATTGCTATGCGAATTTTGGGGTTTGTGATGGCGACAATACATGTGGTCGGGGTAGCTAAGATTGTATCTACAAGTGTACCAACATAGTAAAAAGTTTAACAAAACAGCCAATTTGGATTTCAAGTTCTCATAACATTATCATCAACAGTATGCCAACGATCCTGAGAATTTCGATTTCCAATAGTAGTAATAATCGTGTATCCATACATCCATGTGGTACATCCTGGACTCGGGCTACTCTAGATCCCGAGACAGAGCACACAGCGGTATAGCCGGGACTCTGTCTTAACGGATAAGTGCAAGCATACATCGGGGGTATTTGAAAAGCACATGTATACCATGTGTAGCCGTTGAGATGAAAATAACTCTAACAAAAAATCAGGCGACCTTGTCAAGCTTTGCACCATTACCAGAATTCCGTCCATCAACCAGGAAAATTCGCTATTCTCCTACATATGTTATGCTTGTAAAACCATTGGAAGCGAAAGTTCGATATATTTGTAACACTCTGGTATCTCCTCAAATGCAGATAAATCTTTCGCCTTTTACTAAAGATTTCCGTGGGGAAGCACAAAACAATGAGTGTAGTCTCATTTTTTCAAACCGCGTCCTTGGGACGTGGTAGTTTAGTGCCAGGGTGGTCTAGCGGTACAGCGCTCAAATTCGGACCTCGGTGGATATCGGGGTTCGAATCCCATCACCGGCACTAAAATGCGGGCCCACGTTCGGCTTCGCTAAAATGTCCACTTCTGAAAGATATTTCTCGTAAAACATTCGAAGTAGCAAACATAAAATTAAAATAAAATAAACAAAATATATTGTACAAAAATAGAAATAATAATGATGTAACCACATCGTGAGTGCAAAGTTGATGTATTGACTTGTTGTGCAAACCATCGGTATCCAATGGCAGCAGCAGCAGTAAACATAATTGAAGAATATCAAAAACCACCACATTACACATGTTATATAAGGACATGATATTGTCAAAAAAACCCAACCTGAATTAGGACAACAATGCAAGTCAACAACCAAAGCATTTGGCTAAAAAACTACCCAGTGACCTTACTAGAAGTTTTTCATCAACAAATTTCAAACCTGACAGAAAACATAAAACACCAAACCATTAAAAAATCATAATACCTCCAGGAAATCTGTCTTTTCAACGGTCTTCAACTGCAAGACAGCCAAGTTGCAAATCTCGTACATTCCTTCATTTATTTGGTTGGTGACGTAGCTACTTCTTTATTAGTTCTATTTTTGTACAGTATATTAAACAATCGATTTTGATAGTTTGATAAATGTAACAAATGTAGAACGAGGTTTCTTGGCTGGTAGACAGCGCCACTATTCGCAAAGATTGATAAGACCGCCTGAATTTTTTACGGTTATCTCCCTTAGCCCAAGGCCTACGTATGGTATATATACTCTGGATGTATGCTTACACCCACCCACCGAAGTGGGATCCAGTTATACCGCTGTTCACTCGGTCCCTGCTGTTATTAGTCCAGATGCTTATGGGCACCTAGTGCAGGATGCACCACGTGGAGGAAAACAGTCGAAAATATCACCAGCACTACTCAAATCCTCAGAATCATTAGCAGCTCATACTTTACACTAATCTTAATAAAATGGTGTCAAGGATTAAATTTCAAGCCACACCTAACATCAACGTTAAACATCATCACTATCCATCTCAACACACACACACACACATGAATTAATTTGAATAAAAGTCCAAAGAATACTTACGGTATGGGATTGACTTCGCGAGAGGACAAATTACAAATTCCAGAACGCATATTGGATATGGTAGAATGAATGCCAGCACGAGAACTGAAAAAAGCAATTTAAAAATACATATCAACATAACGATATAAAAGTAAGCTAAAAGTCAAATAACTACACTGCTTAAATGACTGTATAACTCTCTACACAATACTTCACTGTGCATCTCATAGAATACAAAAGTTTATGTACGGTTAAGACATCAAACTGCTAATTACACTAATGTGGGAGTTGGTTAGATTTCCACTACTCGCGGATAGTTGCAGCCCTATCGTCAAAACGTTTTTATCCTGAAATGATACTTTGACTAACAGGACATTGCTTAAAACCCATTATTCCATACTTGTTTCAATATTAGAAACAATATTTCTTTCAAAGTATTTAACTGTACCTCCAGATGTGAGCAATGTGTGTAGGGATGCTAATGACCCTGAGGTTTGGGATGCTAATGATCCTGAGGATTTGAGTAATGCTTATAAAGTCTCAATTTCCAATGATGGTAATATTCCTGACTGTTAGTCCTCTACGTGGTGCATCCTGGACTGAGTGCCCCTAGGGATCTAGACTAATAACAGCAGGGTCCGAGTGCACAGCGGTATAACTGGGCTTCTGCTACGGCGGGTGGGTGCGAACATACACCCAGGATATTTAAAAGGTATCTAAAGGTATACGTATATCATATGTAGCCCTTGGGCTAAGGAAGATAACCCTGACAAAAAATCAGGCGGCCTCGTCAATCTTTGCGAACAGTGGCGACGTCACAAGGATGCCGTCTACCAGCCAAGAAACTTTGTTATTCTTCTACGTTTGTTTTACGCTTATCAAGCCATCGAAATCGATCGTTTGCTATGTCGTATAAATATGGGGAATAATGAAGAGGTGACGCCACGTCACCAACCAAAGTAAATGATGAATCCCTAAAAGTTAAAAATTGTCTACAATTATATGCAGTCTCTAGATCCAATGACAATGTTGCTTGAATCCTTATCTGCACATGACAAATCCTGCGTTAAAATAAAAGTAAAGCAGATACCGAAAACAGAGCTATACCTGGGCTTCTGCTTTATATACCTGACATACCAAAAATATATCTTATGTACCTATACTATATCTATATTTTGCGAACAGTGGCGACGTCACAAGGATGCCGTCTACTAGCCAAGAAACTTTGTTATTCTTCTATGTTTGTGTTAGGCTTATCAAGCCATCGAAATCGATCGTTTGCTATGTCGTATAAATATGGGAAATAATGAAGAGGTGACGCCACGTGATCACCAATCAAAATGAATGAATATCTATATCTAGCGGTTTAGATAAGAAACTTAATTTTGATAAAAATTCAGCAGTATTATAAAAAGTAACTTAAAAAACTTATTACATCTGTATATATATATATATATTACATCTGTATATATATATATATATATATATATATATATATATATATAAACCGACGGTTGTCACTGGTTTTAGGAAAACCGCCAAAGATCTATGGCACTTGGCAAAAGTTTTTGTACATTTAAGTTATCTATGTTATTACTTCAAAACCAATAACTAAATAAATTAAAAACTAAACTTATTATAATAAAAAAAACTGTAATATTTGAAATAGCTCTCAAAAAACTTAAATACAGCCTCTCCTCAATCGAATAGAAAAACTCTACAACTTTAATAAAACTTACTGCTAATGTACTTTATCAGTTTCATCAACAATTCATGTAATTACAGTCAAAACATAAACATAAACAACATAAAGCTCTATCATGAGATACTAGTAATTTTGACAATGTAAGTAATGCTCATAGTCTTAATTTCCAATGGTCGTAAATAGCCATGTTTCTTCGTACTTCCATTGAGTATATCCTGGACTCAGATAGATCACTGGCCGAGTGTACAGCAGTATAAATGGACTTACGCTTTGCCAATTGACACAAGTATACATCCAGAACACTTAAAAGGTATCTGAAGATGGATAAATAGATATAGATAACCACCAGGAGCTAAGGGAAAAAATGATAACAAAACCTTGGGTGATCTCATCAATATTTGTGAACAGTGGCACCATCACAAAAATGCCGCCTAAGAACTTTATTCATTTTGCACTAGGTTTGTTGTATATACGAAGTTTTCTTGTTATATAAAATCATTAGAAGCTATTGCATGATAAGCTTCGTTAGGTATAAAAAATGGAGATAACAATGTCAACAACTATAATTATATTTACACAAAAAATGGTTCAATAAACTGAAAGATATTTTATACTTATAGTAAACTGTATAATATAAGATACTTCTAATTATTAAAATTGATACTAATTTATTGTAAAATATATTCTTTTCAAAAACCAAAAAAACTCACTTATTATGCTTCACTTTGCATGCATCTGAACAATACTTTTCGCCAGGAATTGCAGTTAGCATACATGCAGGTCCAGCACAAGGTGCCATAGGAGGCAACACTATATCTCCATCCGAATCATCATCCACATAGTCGATAGGATCTCCAGTATTAATTGGATAAATATTGGACATTAAACCTTTCGTTCTAGAATGCGTAGCAGTGCGTAAAGTATCTATAAAGTCAACACCAAACAAAACAAGTAAAATAGAATTATTGCAAAATTTCAAACTAATATATGCCGAGGTGGTCTAGTGGTACAACGCCTGATTTGGACCTAGGAGGACATGGATTCGAATCCCACCACCGGCACTATATACAAACCCACGTTTAGCTTCGTTAAAATATCCACTGCTGAACGATGTTTCCTGTATAACATTTAATGTAGTAAACATAAATAAAAATTACATATATATATATCAGCATTATCGATCCAATGAACACTTACCATCAATCGAAATTCTTCCGTACTGACGAGATGTTTGAGAATCCAAATCGTTAAAATTTGTAAAAATTCGATGATCACCTCGTCGCATTTTACTGCCAACAGGGACTGACGTGTGGTGTCCCAAAAAGGCTTGAGCCGAACCATCAGGATAGGACCTTGGAGACAAATGAATGGGAACTTCAAATTGTTCGTCGTCAAAATCAACATAAGACTGAATGTGTGGCGATGGCAAATCCATCGGCAATCCTTGAACAGCTTGTTGTTTTCGACGACGAGCACCTTGAGACGAATTGGCCAAAGTTCGATTTCTCGATGCCGCTGCCATACTGGCACACTGACGCAGTCGACATTTCTGTTTCATTCGGTTGGGTCCTCCAAACTTACGATGATCACGACAATAATCGCACATTCCACAATCTTCGTCAAGAGGGGGACCACCTTGTTCGAATTGACGTGCACGGGGTGACCCTAACCTTCGTTTGCCTTGAAAATCAGGCTCTTTGGGCCAAAAGCCACGACTAAAAACACTATTTGGAGATGACGAAGAATCAGCAATGTCCATTGCAGATGCATTCTTGGCATCGGAAACGTTTTGCTTGCGTATATCCTTCATTGAGTCATATTGAGCGCTGTCTTCATTTGCAAACTTTTTGCCAGTATCTAAATTGAAAAGAAATATGTTATCACAAGCACTCACCTGCACTACTAAATGCACTTGATGGAGTACGTTTGCTTTTAGTTGAACGTGCGGGAGACTTTTGATCGGAATATGTACTAGAACTATTAGCTGGACTTGAATTTTGTGCAGGTTTCGGTCGTTGACTCCTAGTATGTTTGTAATCAATTTCAAGAGAAGGGTTTTTACCTAAAAATGCGTAAAAGTTAATTGTAACTTACAACGACATTGTGGACAATAAAAAGTTTTTATTTGTTCAGCTTGTTTAGGAGTGACATTGATGCAATCACCATGATACCATTCCTCACATTGATCACAAGCTCTGATAATATATAAAAGCCATATAACTTAACCTACATCATAAAACGATCTGAATTTGTCGAACGACAAACACAATACACCGGTAGATCATTACTGACCTCCTCATCCTTCTTTTTGGTATTAGATTTTCGTCTTTTTTGCATCTTTAAGGTCTGAATTTATATGTAATTAGTAATGCCAAATTTAAAAAATGCAAGCCATAAATAAAACTAATTAATTCCCTAAATATTGGATATCTTGTAAATTTTCATCAATAATTTGAAGCCCACAAAAACAAATCATAAAACCCGCCAAAAATGGCCGAAATTATTTTGATTCAAAAAAACACAACAAGGAACTTTAAAAATATTTATTTATACAAAGCAACTGTATGTTTTTCTTTTTCTGATGTAAATGGTAAATTTTTATCATTACACATTCGTATATTTCGTTCTTTTCTTCGCTGTTTCGAACGAATAATGGCGTGCTCGTTACTAGCGGCAAATACTGATTTTGGTAAATGTCTGTATTTTAAAATTTTGCGAATCTGTGGATGATCCTTAAACTTTTCTTTAAGAGCTTCTGCTTGCTGAAGTGATGCTTTTTGTCGCGGTTGTGTCTACAAAATAATTTAATTAAATAAATAAATATACCGGTCCAATTTTTTCACTGGCATGAGCTTTCCATAAGCGAACATTTTGATCCGATGAGGAAGACAAAACAAACTTTGTGTCTAATGTAAATTTAACGCCAAGTACTCTCTTCATTCTTTTAGTGTGATACGCATTAACCGATTCACCAGAATTTGTATCCCAGATACGTACCTAAAACAATTAAATAAAAATAAACCTTACAGTTGAATCATAACTCCCGGTAACAAATTCTCTACCAGTAGGAGAGTAATCGATGTCCAGTACTGCATTTACGTGACCACGATGAACTCTTCTCGGATATTTTAAATAACGATTATCGAAAGTGTAGACATTGTAATCTTCAGATGCTGCTGTAAATATAAATGGTTCCATTGGATTCCAAGAAAAAGCATTCAGCTTTAAATCCATTTTAACCTTAAAAAATAAACCGTATGATAAAAATTTATGTTAAAAAAGAAAACCTTAACATCATATGTATCGAAATGTAATTGTTACTTTGAATTTCACATACAGTACACCATTTAAGTTAGGTTCAAGAACCCTATGTATTTTGTATGCAAAAAAATTAAATTATTTTTATAAAACGTAGTTAACAAATAAAATGCAATCGACTCCAGATGCACAATCAAAAGGTTCTATTTAAGGATTTTTTAATTGATCGTTTAATAATCTTATTATTAAAATTAACCGGTTATCTGATAAATTATCAAATTTGAATATGTACTCAGTCCCTTATAGTTAATCTTATTTATAAATAACGTATCATCAGTGTTCATTCTAACATCCCTCTTTATACTGATTATGTTAAAATCTGAAGTTCTAACCCTGAACAAGCTCATTAATATATTAATAGAATCTTCCCCTCTCAATTTATCTAAGAAAAAATACGTTATCTTTAGTTAAATATGGGACTATGCTTACACCATCCCATTTCCTAATAGTTTATCCATTGCATTAGTAACCACAGTAAAAAACAATGCAGTTATTTTAACCCCTCACTTCATTTCATGGTTAAAAAGACTAAAGTAATTCAAATTTACTTCAAACTGATAAAAATTTAAAAAAATACTTTTTAGGTAAAATCTCCACCAGTTGTCTGTATCTTGTTTACATGCTGTAGATACTGTGCACAGGTCACACCGTCATTATTAAAGTCTGACAATCTAGAATTACACAAAATGCAGAGCTATGTTTCTAAAATACCCAGGATCCTACACCATTCATCATATCTAGATAAACTTAAATTCCTCAAGGTTCTTCCTCTAAGTGGTAGAAAGCTCCCAGGTAATTTTACTCACTTTTCGAATTGGTTCGTCTTGTCTTGTATCGATAAGCATCAAGGAATTGTCTTTAGTTAGTGCGCAAGCTACATTGGATTCGACCAGATTAAATTTAGCTGAATGAATAGGTTCCAAGCCCCAAGTCCATTCTCGAATAGGAATGTCCAATCGGGTCGATGAATACAACAGACAAGATTCGGCTCCACCAATCAAAAATTCGTTCGACGTGGGATGATGATCCATGCAATGAGGTGGCCATTTCATCAGAACAGAATTGAGCGGTTTAGACCACGATTTAGAAATATTGTCATGATTCATTTTCCACTGCTTCAATTGACCATCCAAACCACACTGTTATTATAAAATTATTAACAGATAATATAATTGCCGTCACTAAAAAACATAACAAAAATAATGTACTAAAGTAGCTCAATGATAAATCTAAGATGGTTTTGATCCTTCACAGTTGAGCAACCCCAGCAATAATACAGTCCCAAAATCGTACAGAACCAACTAATGACCAGTTCATTCTATTTAACACCAACCCTATAAAAATTTTAAGAAGTCGCTAATGACACTAAAACATATGAGGTGCTAATGATCCTAAGAATTTGATTCATACTTATAAAGTCTCAATTTCCAATCATGGCAAAATTCCTAAGTGTCACCTCAACGCGGTGCATCCTGAACTAAGTGTACCTAGGAACCAAGACTAACACAGGAGACCGAGTTCATATAGGTATAACTGGGCTTCCACCTTGGCGAATAAGTGAAATAATACACTCAGGATACTTTCAAAACAACTGTAACAATAGTTGGAGCAAAAGCCACCTCTTCATTAATTCCATGTCTGTATAATTTTCAAAATAACACCATTCTATTGTTCACGATTTTCAGATATACGTTGATCAATAACAAACTCCTACCCAAAATAATGTAAAAATCATCCCAAACAGTATCCATCCAATTACGTTTTATAACCACCTTTTTTCCAATCGGAGTTTGAGCAGACCAAAATTAGAATACGTAAAATTGCATCAGGATTTCTACGAAATGTTTAAACCAGCACAATCATCGTTGTCGCGACACCAATGATGAAAGATCGTGATACTAGAAGTCATCTTAAGTTTGAAAGATAATCTTTTTCGCTCAATTCCTTGATGTGTAGGATGTAAAATAGGTGTTATGCCAAATGTATCTGAGATATGTTGCTTCAAACGTTTTAAGCTTCATAATCTTTAAACCAGCAAGAGTCCACGTTTCATCTATTTACAGAATTGCTATACAAAGCAATAAATAGAGAATGTTCATCTTAGTGTTTCGTCTCCAAAATGGCTTTGCAAGCTTTTCAAACGTAGCAGCAGCCAAATAAATTCGATGATTTACTTCATCAGATGACCCACCGTGAAAAATAATTGAAGAGCCAGATACGCAAATTCCTTTACTTTGGGGAGCACAACATCATTTAATATAATCCTCGCATCAGGAGATGGAGACGACATAATAACGGATTTTTCGAACTGTAATTATCGGAAAATTTCACTGGATAACCCAATGCACACCACAGGTGAACTTCATTCTCAGCTGGAAGAACAGCATCGTCATTGTATTCCAATTCAGAGATGGACGTTATACAAACGTACATCTTAACAAAAAGTATCCTAAGGTATACGTATAAAATATGTAGCTGTAAGGCTAAGGGAGATAACCTTGACCAAAATCATGTAGCCTCATCATACTTTGTGAACAGTGTCGCCGTCACGAGGATGTCGTCTATTAACCAAAACCTTTACTATTCTCCTGTATTTGCTATGTTTATTAAACCATTAAAGTCAACCGCACTACTACAGAAATAATCAAGAGATGATGTCACCAACCATAATGACTTAAAAATCCAAGATATCAAGCTGTCAATCCACGTTAGTATAAAACATAGAATCAAAAAATGGTAACTTCACTGTATTACCCTGTTCAACGTTTAAATAATTCAATTAAAAATTGGGATGTTAATAACCCTAACAATTTGAGTAATACTTAAAAAGTTTCAATCTCCAATAATGGTGATATTTCTGACTGTTCCTCCTGCACATGATACATCCTGGACTAAGTGCCCATTGGCATCTAAACTAATAACAGGAGGGACCGAATGCATAGCGGTATAATTGGGTTTCCGCTACGGCGGGTGGGTGCAAACGTACACACAGGGTACTTAAGAGGTATCTTAAGGTGTATGTATACCACATGTAACCGTCAGGATAATAGAGGTAACCCTGATAAAAAATCAGGCGACCTCGTCAATCCTTGCAAACAGTGGCACTGTCACAAGAATACCATCTATTAACCAAGTAACTTCATCATTCTTCCACGTTTGCTACGCTTATCAAGCTATTAAAATCGATTGTTTAATATGCTGTACAAATATAGAACTAATGAAGAAATGACGTAGTTACCAACCACAATAAATAAAAGAATGAATTTAAAATTAAGGATGGTATATTTTTATATAATGTATAAAATTAATTTTAATTAGATAATAAATCACTTACCTAACTAAAAGTAATTTTTTTAAATATCTTTTACAACATGCAATAGCCTAGAAAACAGGAAATCTATTTGAAAACAAAAAAACATCAATCCGAACGGTGAAATGAATAAAGAAAGTTTCTTGGCTGGAAAACCGCTTCTTTCGCAGGAATTGACGGGGTGATCTTCCTTAAGGTTAACGGATTCACAAGTCTAACCGGCTACATATAGTAAAGTTACCTTGGGATACCTTTTAAACATCTTGGGTGTATGTGAGCATCCATTCACCGAACGGGAATCCAGTGAAAGTCCAATTATACAGCTGTGCACTCGGACTCTGCTGTTGGTCTATGTGCCTGTTGACACCTAGTCCAGGATGCACCACATTGGGGAGGAACAGACAGGAATATCACCATCATTGGAAATTTAAACTTTATAAGCCCATTGCTCAAATCCTTAGGATCATTAGCATTCGTACTTGGACAAAAAAGATCAACAACCACCAAATTTGTGATAATCTCCAATTCCATGTTCTTCAATAAAAATTGTAGAAATCCGGATGTCATAACTTGGACTACCCTAAACAATAATAACTAATGGAGTGTTATCCCAAATGCTAACTGGAAGCGAATGAAAGGTAATTAAAAATGTAGTTGGATAGATCCAGTTTCGGATGATATACATGTAATTTTGACCAGAATGTTATCCTAAAAAACATTAACTACGTCGTTAAACCAAACTATATTTGTATACCTCTGTAAATATCAAACAATAAAGGGAATGATTCAAAATAATGTGCAAACTGAAAACTAGTAAAGGTAATTCTACTACTAATTATTAAATTATTATACCCTCATTCAAAATATATTGCCACATTTAAAAATAGTTATAAATGTAAAACAAAAAATAATAAGGTCGGACATCCGCAGATCATATTTTTCTTTCTCCATCAAACCTAAACTTCTCAATGTTCGAAGATTTTGCTAGTATTGACAATGGCATTATAAATCATCCGTTGAGATAGAGAAATATTCAAAAATAAAATCCTAATAAGATTTACACATCGTATCCTTTAAAGTGTCTAATGAATAAAATCACCTAAAGGATGCTAATAATCCTGAAGATTTTAGTAATTCTTATAATGTCTCAATTTCCAATGATGGTGATATCTCTGACAGTCGCCTTTACGTGGTGTATCCTGCACTATGTGCCCCTAGGCATCTAGACTAATATATATATATATATATAACCATATGTAGCCGATGGACTAAGAAACAACCATGATAAAAAGGTGGCCTCGTCCATTTTGGCAAATAGTGGCTGTTACAAATACGCTGTTTATTAGCCAAGAAATATCATCCTATTTTTATCACGCTTATTAAACAATCAGATTAAATCGTTTAATATGCCGTATAAATAAAGAAAATAATGAAGCAGTGACTAAGTCATCAATTATAATTAATGAAAAGTAACAAAAACCTGTAATTAATCATTTTTGCATTAGTTTTGAATTTCAATGCTTGTAATTCAAACTCGTAGCTTCCACATCCACCCATAATTATTCACACACACACATATATATATGCTAGATGTCTTAATCACTGTAATAAAACAACTTTAAGATAATAGAATACAACTTTAAGTAGATTATTGTACCAATAACTTAGTCTTTATAAACATTTTAAATTAAAAATTTGTTTCAAGCATTTGACAACCAGTTATAAACTTTTAAAACTTAAACCCTTTTCTCAATTAAAGCAACATCATTTTCCCCATCAAATAATCTCTGGGCTTCCCAGTTCCATAATTAATTCTCCCACTTTAACGCCCTTTAAAAATAACTGTGACCGTATCTTTCTCTTTTTTATGCTTTCAAAAATTCCATTTATTCTTCCCATCGCTGCTTAATTAAATACTTATTTTAGTTTAATTTAACTAATATGAACTACAACTATACATATTATTTTTTAATTCTCTTTGGTCAGACAATCACTAAGTACCAAAAGGCATCCGATCTACATAACTCGTGTGCAAACATGCGAAAATTTAATTTAAGTACAAAATAATTGTTTCCACTCTTAACCGCAAAAATAAATTAATAAAAAATAAATAATACAATATTTTGTTTTTAAAAATAAAATTAAAAAGTAGACGATTGATTTTGTTACCTTAAACACATTGCAGTAGTTGAAACAATAGCATCGGAATAAAAATAAAAGCACTCACCGTATACATAAATTTTGCATTATTGTAGTGACAAATTCCACGGACTTCACTATCATGGGTTTTAACTTCAAATACTAATTTTCGTGAAGAAATATCCCAATATTGCACCTAAAACTGAATACAAATAAAAAAATCAAACCTTTCCATCGGCTGTACCAAAAACAGCAACACCCAATGTTTCAGGATTTAAAGACAAGCAAGTCATAACTTCGGTAGTACCTTCCAACGCACCTAGAAAAGGCTTAGCCATCATTTTCTGCAATTTTGCAGAATTTAATGCTCTAACATATTCTCTTTCAGCAGCAAAAGGATGTTCAATAGAAGTTGTATTTCTAGGCACTTAAATATAACCTTAATAAATTTTTTTAATACTTTTAAAGATATCATCTGCAGTCTCTCTTCTGAAATCCGAAGGATTCCGGGAAAGCATGCGTATCTTCATCCTAAAAAGTTACATATAATCAACCTTGAAATATTTATAAGAACCAACGATTAGAAGTATAAATTATTTAATGTAAAGTTTATTAGATTATAAAAAATAAGTACTTTAAAATTAAATTTATTATTTATTATTTACATTATACAATTTAAAACAATATATATGTATATGTATTAAAATAAACAGTTTTAATATTTTACTTTACAGGAATACAGGAATACAGGAATTTCACGAGTTGATTAGGAGTCAGACTCCTTTTGATCCTCGGTTCAAATAATATCAACAATATTGTTAAAAAAAAAAGAAATAATAAAATAGAATTAAATAGAATTATCTGAAAACTGTGGGGTACCGGAAGTTGGTTAAAGCATAGCTGTC